>JAGKTI010004550.1:36306-49916 GCA_018397915.1 Birgus latro
TAGATGCCCATTAACCCTTACACATCCTTCACTACCATCAGAAAAACTCTTGACGGCACTTACCAGCATATCATCTACACCGTACATGCGCAAAACTTTCCACAGTGCTTCTCGGTCTACTTTGTCGTATGTTTTTTTTTCCAGATCCATGAATGCCATAAACACCTTATGGTCCTTCTCACAAGCCTTCTCTGCTATCTGTCTTACTGCATATATTTGATCTACACATCCTCTGCTACTCCTAAAGCCATTCTGTTCATCTTTCACTAGGACTTCTGATATCTCTCTTACTTTCCCTGTAATAATTCTTCCATATACTCGTACCTTCCCTACCACACTCATTAAACTTATGCCAAGATAATTCTTGCTCTCACTTCGCTCACCTTTATTTTGTACAGGAGTACAGTTTCATTCATCCACGCCTTCTTACATATCTCCAACAAGTACTTCATTCTACTCTCTCCACTACACTTAATCATCTCTGCATACACTTCATCAACCCCAGCTGCTTTCCCATTTTTCATGTGCTTCACAGCACTCTTCACCTGTGCAAGAGCCACGTCTCCTGGCATTGCATTTCTTCTCTGCACACCCCCAAATCCAATCATGTTTACAGCCGCTCTGCTATCCCTGTTCCCATTCGTCAGGCTTTCAAAATATTCCTTCCATCTGGTCCTTACTTCATCCCCATGGGTTAATAATCTACCACGTACATCCTTCACACCATCACATTTCTTTCTGCTTTCACTTCTACATTTCCGCACCTCTTTCCAGAGTAACTTCCTATTTTCTGAGTAGTTTGCATTCATTTTTCTTCCTAGATCATCATTTACCTCCTTGTTTTTCCTCTTCACTAGTCTCTTTACGTGCTTCTTGCTCTCAGTATAATCAGTTCTTATTTCAACTGAACCCCTGTCCTGTAACCACTTTACTTCTTCCTCTTTTCCTCCACTGCTCTTTTAACCTCATCATCCCACCATGCCACACCTTTCTTCTTTGTTGTTACTCTTGCCACACCACACACTGCTTTAGCATTCCTAGGTAGTCCTTATATGCATTCCACAGGCTGTCCAGATCCATTTCATTCCAATTCACTGATTCTAACTCCTCCTCTGTTTTGTTCCTGTAATCATCTGCCATTTCTTTGATCCTTAGCTTCTCAACTTTCAGTCTTTTTCACTGACTGCTCCTCTCTCTCCTGATCCACCTCACTCCACTCAGCTTGATCTTGCATACCACAATCATATGATCTGACAAACCTCCACTACGTCCTCTCGTGACCCTCGTATCAACAATCATTCGCATCATTGACCTCTCTGCAAGGACGTAATCAATCAGGCTTCTTTCAACACGATCCCCGTTCCCTCTATGCCATGTATATTGATGTGCATCTTTGTGCTTGAAATACGAGTTACAAAAGCACAACCTCCTCTCCTAACATATCTTTTAGTCGCTTCCCATTATCATTTCCTCATGGTACTCAATAACAACCCATTATGTCATCCCCAGGACCAGTGCATACTCTTCCATTCATGTCACCCATTACGATCACTTTATAGCTCCTGGGCGTTTCTCCCACTACTTCATCCAGCTCATCCCAAAACCTGTCTTTCTCTCTCTCACACTCCTGTCCTCACACGGTGCATACGCTACAATCACCGCGACTTTCACCTTCTCAAACTTGAACTTGACATACATACACCTCGAGCTGACACATTTGTAGTCTCTCATTTCACTCTGCCACTCCTCATTCATCAACAAAGCAACTACTTCCTTGCATCTTCCTCGCCCATTCATTCCCGATCTTACACATTTCGCACCCTCCCACTCCTCCACTTCACACCCTTTCATCTTCGTTTCACACAATGCCAATAATAATAATAATAATGATAATAATAATAATAAACAGTAGTAGTAATAATAATAATAATAATAATTATTATTATTATTATTATTATTATTACTATTATTATTATTCTTTTTATTAGCAACATCCCTGCTGGAAGCTTTTTTCTTTTTGTCAGTATTGTCATTATTCATTCCGCTTCAAAAGTACATGACCGGGGCTCGGAGGCTTTCTGGCCGATAGCCTTCAAACTTTGCCAGGTTCATCGCGCGGCTGGCAGCGTCTTCTGGCTAAATATGATGGCAATCCATCAACCAGATCACCGAATATTATTCAGAATGTTAAAAAAAAAAATAAAGTATCTTAGAAACCCCTTTAGCTAACGATATGAAAATTTACTGCAATATACATTTAAGGGGACTGCACTGCTGAAAGGGGTGAGATTCCAATCGGTTGATTTTTCTGAGATTCCCTGGGTCAAAAAATTGGGACTTTTCCCGATTATCCGGATGTCTCCTAATTTTCCCATGAAGTATTAAAGATAGAGCCACCAAACCTAGTGGACTTATAGACTGTGATGGCCTAAGATGACATGAACAAGATCAGTGACCTTTATCTCAGTCCCTTTATAGCTCGGTTTCTAATAGGCAATGGCAATGGGATTTTTTTTCGTCTTCTTAATCAAAATTGTCCTTGGACAGTTTGACTGTGTTCTGGTTACTATTAGTTTTCGCCATATAAGTGGTGAAGCTTCTTGTTTTCATCAGTATTAATTTTATTTATATTTGCACTTTTTTTCTTCGATGTTGATGATTTTCTACATGAAGGTATCCTAGGGTAACCCAAAACCTTGTGCCAAAAATAAATGATCTTGACCTATTATTGAAAGTCATATACCCATTTTTATTGTAACAACTGCAAATTTGAGGTTGAAATATCTCAAAAACTAATTGAGATACAATATTTGGTTGGAAATTGGATGATAAAAATGTTTGTTGAATAATTTTGGCTTAATATTTTGCCATTTATCGTAGCGGAAAGTACCGAATTCAAACCTGCCCAGTTTTTCTTTACATTACATTTTAAAGAAAACCACAAAAGCTTTACAGCTGTCACTTTCCAGATATATAGTTGTGGTTCGTCTTATGATGTGAAAGGAATATGGCTACAGTTAAGCATACAGTTATTCGGATATTGAGACAGACGTATAATTTATGCATGCTTTCTTCGACACCGTTGTCCTCAGATCTTATCCTGAACAAGAAGGTACCTTAGGGTCTTCAGATCTTGTTTATATTACACATACCTTATGTACCATTAATGATTATGGTGAAGCTTCCTTATTGTGGGAACACAATAAGAATAGGTAATTGCTTATTATTAGTACCATTATTTAGTAGCAGAAGTAGCTGTGGCAGCTATAGGTGTAATAGTAAGAACGTTGGTAGTCTCCACCTTTTACATAGGTGGAGACTATTGTTTTCGGTGGTTTCAGAATCTCATGACGATTCCAGGAGCACCTGAGACTGTGCAAGGAACCTTAAAGACCCAGTTTATGTGTCCTGGCATGGGCCAGTGCTGATAGAAAAAAAAAACCAAATCCTTTATGTGCAGTGGAAAGACATGTCAGAAACAGTCGTATCAGTATTATGTTGTAAACGAGATAAGTTGGTCATGTCTACTGGAGATTTCAATATGACATGAGGATTATGTGTCCTGGTATGGGCCTCTGCTGATAGAAAAATAATTCCAAATCTTCCCAGTGGGGTCAAGGTCATTGCAAGAAACAGTAGATGGAAACTAGTGACTGTCCCAAAAACAGACACAGAGTTCTAGCTGTATTTCGAAATGTAACATTATAGTACAGGCAGTTTGTATTGTAACTGTAGTTACTGTACTGGCTGTAATGGCAGTGGTAGTAGTGGTGGTGGTGGTGGTGGTGGTGGTGGTCGTAATGGTAGTGCTAGTGGTGGTTGTAGAGTGGTCGTAGTGGTGGTGGAGTGGTGTAGTGGTGGTGGAGTGCTGGAGTGGTAGTGGTGGTGGGGTCGTGTGGTGGTGGTTGTGGTGGTTTTAGGTCTTGTTCTGCAGGTGGCGGTGGCGGATCAGCAACAATAGCAGCAGCAGTAACAGTAGCAGCAGCAGCAGCAGCAGTGTCAGTAGTATTAATAGTGATAGTAGTATTTAATAATGCAAAAATATATTATTGAAACTTAGGGATCTTGAAACATGAATACGGGCTGTTTTATTAGTACCAGCACATAGACCAGTCTCTGGCTAAATCTCAAAGGTCTCAACCCACATGTTCGTTCATTAACAAATATCCCTCAGTGTAACCCTGTACCCAATTCCAACAAGCATCTATTTTCCCCCATGGAACTTTCTTCACCCTTGGACCTATCCTAATCAGCGGAGCTATCATCACCACGGATCTATTTTCTGCAGGGGATATTTTCCAAATGTTCCAAGTTTTCCAAGACTTTTTGTTCCATTGGAATTATTGTACCCAGAGACTGATTTTACCCAGAGACTAATTTTTGTTCATGAAGACATTTTCAACGACAATCTATTTTCCCCATGCAGCTGTTCCTACTGCCATGGCATTGTTTTCTTTCATTATGCTATTTTATAAATGGACATAATTTTCCCCGTGAATCTATTCTTCACCATAGACTTAGTTTTCCCTTCGACTTGTTTTCCTTCATGGATCTATTTCCCTTTTTAAGACTATTTTCACAATGATCTGTTTTGTCCCATGAGCCTATATTTCATATGGACCGATTCTCTTTCATTTGACCTGTATTCACTAAATCTGCCTATGGACTTACACACGGAAATTGGCCTTCTTCCGCCATGGACCAATTTTATCCATGAGGCCAATTTTCACAGGGGTGCATTTCACTTGGAGTTATTGTCCCATATAGGCATATTACTATCACAGACCTATTCCAGCGATGAACATTTCACATCGTGGACCTGAACACAGAGGACCCATTTTTCCATTACCTACCCCACCCAGTCTTTTACCAACACTGCCTAGTCACCCACCCACCCTACCCCATTCCCCTCCCACCCCACCCACACCCACTTATCCCAATCACCCTGCCCTCCCACCAACCCACCCAGGCAAACCCACTTCCACGAGCCCTACTGACACTACCAGTCCCACCTTGCCAACCCACCTACTCACCTTGCTTATCCCACAAATCTGTCCACCAACTTATCCCCCCAATAACCAACCCTTACCACACAACCATTGAAGTTCCCCAGAGGGAGAGAGGGGGGCGGGGATATCTGCTTTTAAAGTATAGTTGCTCTGTACAGGAGAGAACCTTCGACTGGTGGGCAAAAAAGTGGGAAGGCAAAAGGATTGTGATGGGCGGGTGTGAGTGGGGAGGAATGGGGTATGTGAAATTTGGTGAGTGGGGAATGGAATGTAGTGGGTAGGGAAACACAACTACCACTACCAGTACCACCACAACCACCACCACTAATATCACCACTACCACCATAGAGCTTAGGTCCTTGGAAACAATAGACCCATGATAGGTATACGAGAAAACAGTTCCATAGGGATGTGTTCCTGTGGAAATTAGTTCAAGTTGGGACGGGGGTTAAGCAGGTGAAAATAGTTCCATTGCAGAGCACAGGTCCATGTGCAGGTTTAGTGTTCCGCCTTGAGGAAAAAATTAAGTCGATGATAAAAAACAGGGGCATGGGAAAAACAAGTCTTAGATCCAAATAGGTCATGGGGAAAACAGATTCATGAAGGGAAACAAGTCAATGAGGAAAACAGGTTTGTGTTGGAAAACAGGACCATGGGGAAACGGACCCATAGAGGAAAGAAAACGGTCATAAGGGAAACTAGGCCCATGGTAGGTATAGGTCCATTAGGAAATTAGACTGATGTGGAAAAAATCTCCATGACCCAAAACTGGGCAATGAGGAAAATAGGTTAATGGGAAAAATACGTCAATTGGAAGAAGAAGTCCATTTGAAATATAGGACTACATGGAAAATACCTAAATGAGAAAAAAAAAAGTGGAACGATGGTGAAAATGCATCCTTTAGATAGGTCCAAGTGTGAAAATAGGACCAATGGGAAAAACATGCAAATGGGGAAATGGGCCAACAGGTAAAACAGATCCAAGAAGGTAAATTTGTCAATGTATGAGCAAGTGGGTTGACATCTATGAGGTGTAGACAGAGAATGAGCCGTGTGGTGTGACTAATTAAACATCCTGTATGCATTTCACAAGATCATTAACTTTCTGGATTATCAAGTTGCATCGTAAAATGAACATGTGCTGATACTACTACTACCACCACTACTACTACTACTACTGCTGCTACTACTACTGCTACTACTACTACTTCTGCTTCCACTTCACTTACTGCTAATAATTCTAGCAGAACCACTCTTCTTGCTGATGCCGGGGATGCCGCACCAAAACAAGAAACAGAACAGTCACCATCACCACCACAACCAATAATACAACTACTACCACAACCACTACCACTACTACCACCATAACCACAACTATCACCAGCATAGCCACCAACAACACCGCCACCACCACCACTACCAATATTGCCACCACTACCATTAGCTTAAGCAGCACCATCACGAACAGCACTACCACTGCAGCTACCATCAGTACAACCACAAGTACCACTACCACCACCCCCAACACCACCACCACTACCACTACCAGCACCACCAGTACCTCAGCTACCTTTACCATCTCTACTTCTGTCACTAACAATGCCATTACACACTGCCAACATTCCCACTACAGCCACCACCACTACCACTACCACCACCACTACCACCAATACCACTACCATTAGCACCACCTCCACCATCACCATCCGCAAGTACTTTCACCACAACCACCATCACCGCCACCAACACAGACACAACCAATACCACCACCACCAATACCACCACCACCACCACCACCACTACCACCATCACTTTCCGTAAGCTAGTACTTGCATTACCACTGTCATTAGCACCACTACAGCCACCACTATCACTAACACCACCATCAGAACCTGTACCATTACTACCACTGCTGTCACTACCAGTACCATCATCACCACTAACACCACTACCACTATCAATAACACTACCACCACCACCACCACCACCACCTCTACCAGTGCACTACCACTGCAACAGTTCCACCACCACTACCACCAATCCTCCACCACCACCACAACTACCACGAATACCAATACCACTACCACCGCCATCACCACTACCAACTCTACCACTACTACCACCACTATTATTACCAATAAAACCACTACCACTGTCACTAGCATCACAACCACTACCACCACCACCACACTGCCACCACCACTACCACTTCCACCACCAACGCCATCACAAACACCACCACCACCAATACAGGTCGTTCGCTCCACTTTTCTGTTCTTTTGCAGATTATTTCCCGTAGCTAAATGAGAACATAAGACAATACTGTTGCCCTACATCGTTTCCATAACACTTACTTGTGACTAGCATCAGATTCCAGTGTTAGTCTATTGTCGCAGTTCAGCAGTTAAGATGAAGAGATGGCAGTTTTGGGCCAAGTAAAGGTAACAGAGGATAGTAGTAACTCCACCACCACCACCACAACCACAACTATCTCAGCCACCACCAATACTACCACCACCATCACCACCACCACCATTGCAATAAGTTACGGCTACAACTGCAGCTACAAAACAGCTACAGCATCGCCAACTACAAGTACAGTACAATCTATATGGCACTATAATTCCAACTACAGTTACCACTTATACAATTATTGCACCTGTGGTTACTACTGATACTGCTACTACAAAACAGGCAATGCTTCCCTGTCGCAACTCTTCATCTGGCTAAGCACATGCCCCCACTTCCCTGCACACCTAATCAAGCGAATAACGCCCCCCCTCCCTCCCCCTGTGTAATACAGAGACATTGACTTAAAAATTTCTTAAGGGTAATCATAAAAAATGTTGTTTATTACCATGGACATAACTACTGATTTTTTTTTTTTTTAATAGTTTTAATGTGTCCCTGTTATATAGAAGGGGAGGGAGGGGGGGTGAGGGCCGTTATGCGCTTGGTTAGCCGTGCAACTTTTCAACTTTACATCATCATCCATCCCTCTTTTTTCTTCTCTGATGGCTCTGCAGCTATTTCTTCAACTGATAAAGCAGGTTTCTTAGCAGAGACTTTCTCCTCCAATTCCACCTTAGACGATTCCGATGCTGTTCCTCCATCACTTCCCCCCTCTGACTTCCTCATGGCTAGCATTAAAATGTCTTCAGTCGACGTTTTTTCTACAATCACTGGCCTCATTACTAACAAGGCATATGGGCCTGATGGAGTCCCTCCTGTTGTCCTCAAGAACTGTGCTTCTGTGCTTACACCCTGCCTAGGTAAACTCTTTCACCCCTGTCTATCAACTTGTACCTTGCTGGAAGTTTTTTGCTCTCATTCAGCCAATCCCAAGGAAGGGTGACCATTCCCAACCCTCTAACTATCGTCCAGTTGCTTTGAAATCCTGTTCGAGTCTTAACGGAAAAATTTTTAAAGCATCTTTTCCATCACAACCATCTCTCTGATCGTCATGGGTTCCGTCAGGGACGCTCCACTGACGATCTTCTTACCTACCTTTCAGACTCTTGCTCATCCTCCTTTTGGGACTTTGGCAAAAGCTTTGCACTTGACATCTCAAAGGCTTTCGATCGAGTCTGGCATAAATCTTTAATTTCCAAACTGCCCTCTTACGGTTTCTATCCTCCTATCTGTGCCTTCATCTATAGATTCACTTCCGGTCGTTCTATAGCCGCTGTTGTAGATGGCCATCGTTCTTCTAGATCTATCAACAGTCGTGTTCCTCAGGACTCTGTCCTGTCACCAGCTCTCTTCCTTTTATTCATCAATGACCTTCTAACCTGTACATCTAACCCTATCCAGTCGTACGCTGATTATACCACCTTCACCTTTCCATTGGGTTCCCACAATGTCCATCTCACAGTTACTTCAACAAACAAGGGATGAGGCTGTGGCACACCTAATGTCTGACTTGGCTCGTATCTCTGACTGGGGTAAAAAGAATCCTATTGTTTTTAATGCATCAGAGACTCAGTTCTTACACCTATCAACCCGACAAAATCTTGTCAGGAGTATCCACTAATGTTTAATAATATCCAGTTCAATCCTGCATCATCCTTGAACATGCTTGGGGTTTCATTCACTCGGGACTTATCCTGGAAAGATCATCTTACATCTCTTGTATTATTTGCTTCCAAGAGATTAGGTGTGCTAAGCCGACTCCATACCAGTCCCTTCTTTACCCCTGCACAGTTGTTGACTTTATACATGGGTTTCATTTGTCCCTGTGTAGAGTACAACTCTCATTTGTGGGAAGGCTTCCCACTATCAGCGGTTCTCAATAGGGTGGAGTCAAAGGCTTTTCGTCTAATTAACTCCCCTCCTCTTACTGTCTCCCTTCAACCTCTCTCTCTCTCCTTTCAGCTCCTATCT
Organism: Birgus latro; assembly: GCA_018397915.1. Classification (NCBI taxonomy): domain Eukaryota; kingdom Metazoa; phylum Arthropoda; class Malacostraca; order Decapoda; family Coenobitidae; genus Birgus; species Birgus latro. The sequence continues at coordinate 45,699 of JAGKTI010004550.1, forward strand.
CTTTGCCGGACTGTTGCATCTTTATCTCACTTCTATCGCTACCTCAATGGTCACTGCTCCTCTGAATTGCCTACTTGCATCTCTCCACCTCTACGACGGGCACGTAGTACCCGTCTAGCAACAAACTCTCATCCCTTTTCTGTCTAACTCTCAAATGCAAGAGTTAACCGTTACTCCCAGTCCTTCACTTATCCAACAGGTCAACTCGAACTGTCTCCCTCTGTGTGTATTTCCTGCTTCCTATGATCTCCAGTCTTTCAAATGCAGTGTGACCATGCATCTCAAAATGATCGGATCCTGAATTTGGCTCTCTTTTGTATTGTTTTTTTTTTTTCTTGGAAGGAACAGTAAACGAGCCCCTGGCCTTTGGTTCCTTCTTCCTTGCAAAAAAAAAAAGGAGGGGGGGGTGAGGTTAGGGGTATGTGCTTGGTCAGGTGGAGGTTTCAACAACCTAGCATTGCCTATATTTTTAAGTCTAGCTGGAATGTAATGAAAAGAAGTTATTAAAACAGTCGAGTGAATAAACATCTCCGGAATGAGACTCGCTTTATCGGTCATCCAGAGGCGGTTATTGTGATTATATTGACTTCTATGTATCTAGTGTCTGATTTTATGAGTGAGATGATGATGGTTTGGCTTATATGAGCTAGAAATTGTAATAACAGTGAAATACCATAAAAGACAAATCTTGTTAATGCCTACATACAATACGTAATGAAGTCAAACAAAACATATGATAAGGAGAAAAAGTAAATGAATATCGACTGTTAAAGTCAGCGTCAATTCAATGTTTTGAAACATCTTGGTAAACCATGTACTGGCGGGGAAGTTACACCCACTCACTTGCGTCACACCGCGTCTCAACTGTCGCATCTCAACTGACACTAGTTATGAGTCGTTCGTGAACGATCTGGCTCATTAAGCCAGCTCTTTTAAGTGAACGATGGGAGCTGGCTCCCGTTTGGGAGCCGTTTACTTTTTTCTTTATTTTCTTTGTTGTCAGATTTAGCTAATATTTATTTTTTGTTTTTTATATGATAATGAAGGTTTTATTTGTTATTTACACTATAAATGGAAGATGTACATTTTTAACCCGTCACGTCCCGACCGATTTCCAAAATCTCGAGCATTTTTTGAAAAAAAAATAATTATTGGCTCAAACCTTCGCTTTTGGTGAGAAACATCGAAAATTCATAGAGAAATCGCGATCCTGTGCTTAAAAATGTTGATACAGGTGTCATGCAACCTTACGTTTTCCTTCTTTTTCAGGGTACCTGGCTAAAGAAAACGAACTATGGAATTGTTAACTAATTCAAGCCACTTTCAGTTATGTATTTATTTATGTATTTGGTACGAATTTATGTTTAGTAACAGACTATATTGGTTTTCACACATTTATATAGGCACCTTCCTTTACGACATTACCACCTGATCACTTCTGGTTGTTTCTTGTTCTAGCTTCTTTATTTCTTTGTCCTTCACCTCAGGAATCACTTTCACCGTGAATTTCGTCATTGGAGAGACCGTGGGGCAAATACCTTTACTGGCCAGCTTACTGCTAACAGGTGAATTGCCCATTGTGGGGGGGAGGGAGGGAGGGAGGGTTAGGTGGGGCCAAGCAGTATCCCTGCTTGACAGCAGGTAGAGGAAGGTCTCCCACATATGCCTACCAAAAATCACCCATGAAACTTGAAAATTGTGCAAATTATGACCCTTGCAATTGCGTGACGTTCCCGTACGTCGATGGGTGTAGCTGTGACAAAACATTGCGACGTACCCATACGTCAATGGGATTCCTCGGGTTACGTTCTCTTGCATTACAAGAGTAAAGTCCTCCATGTGGCCTTTGAGTTAAAATATACTGTATGTGTGAGGGTAATTTGATTACGCAAACTGTAAATGATGAATATGCATAATTTTCTTGGCACTGAGAATGTTTCAAGATGTTTAAAGAGAAAAATATATTTGTGGAATTCACATTTTTGTGACTGCATCTAGTCTTTTAACATAAGGTGCAATATTACTAAATGTGGGCTAATTTTATAAAAGCCAATGTGGTACTAAATGAGGAGCCATTTGGGAGCTGAAAGAGCCGGCTTTCTTGACTGAACTCAGCCAAATGAGCCGGCTTCCTTGAAGTAGCCGGAAATGCCATCACTGACTCGAGTCTCTCTCTCTCTCTCAGTATATATAGACAAATAAACAGGTAGGTTGCAGTGAGTCAGTGCACTCGAACAACAGCCTTGGGCAAGAAATCCCTCACTTCCGATGCATGGAGCCTGTGGCACCTACAAGCAATCATGGATCACGATAGCATCAGGAGCGATTCTAGTGAGTAAAGACACCTGAGTCTGTCGCATTTTCGACATGGTAATTTGTTTTTTTATATTGGTTACAAGTGAATTCTGCTGATAGTTGGTGCAAAATAAATGCTTCATGTTGCCCCGCATCATCAGCACCATATTTGTGAGGTGATCATAAATAATTGATTGAATGAATGTATTAAAAATTGGCTGTGCAAATGCCAGGGTCATATGCCATCGGACAACAAGGTAAAAGACGCAGCAAATAAAAAGTGAATGTTCAATAAAAAGATAATATCTGTTAGTAGGATTAAAACACTGAAAATATTAAAAGAATAGTTTATAAAATATCAGTTTTTTTTTAAGTGGAAGGAGGCCCGCCTCCTGAAGAAAACTAAAAGCATCAGTAAAATCGTTAGAGGCTCCAGGCTCCACCAAGCATCGAAGAGAGACAGTAGGCACAATCTGCCCCCCTTTGACTATGGAGGAATCTGTGACGTAGGCCCCCCAAACTTGGACACTCGACCAGCAAGTGATGGACAGTAAGGGGAACAAGGCAACTATCACAGTACAGTTGAATCTCGCCACTCATGAGGAGCCCCTGTGCAAGCTGAGAGTGCCCAATGCGAGACATGGAGCGGAAAACCCTTGGCACAACCACTCACTGAAAGATTAATTTTAATATGAGCAACACCATTGCAGTGCCTCTGCCAGCATGTACAAAATGCGTACCGCAAGTAAGGTGTTACATCAGCAGCAGGGGGTGGGTAATCAGTTGGGGGCTGTTGAGAAGACGCAACTTTAGCTAATGTATCTGCCCTCTCATTACCCACCACACCAACATTTGCGGGAACCCAACGGAAGCCCACATGGCGGTCACGACAGCCAAGAAGAAAAAGCCACTCTAAAATTGATAAAACCAGTGCAGACAGAGCACTACACGAGTCACTAAATCACAAAAATGGACTGGGGGGAAAGTAGAAAAGATTTTGAGAGCATATAAAGTTGCAGTCAGATCTATATACACTTAAGTAATGCCAGGAAGGGTACCGCCCCTGCTAAAAGAAGAAGACAACACCAAATCCTACTCCAGTATCAGTCTTTGATCCGTCAGTATAGACGAGGACAGAACTCTCATGAGTGGAGGCATGTTCTAAAAAGAGAGAGGGACATCTGAGAGGGAAGTGAGCCCTTTTTTTCAACAACGGACCTGCAGGATGTCACACGAAGGAATAGCCATGAACCCACCCTTGGGATCCGATGTGAACAAACTGCAAGTCTCGGAACAGACAGGGCTAACATAACAGACCGGACCTTGTAACCGAAGGGCTTCAGGAAATTAGGACAGGTGTCATAAACAGAAGATTGTGAATCCTGGGAGACTATGGCACAAGTAATTGAGTCTGGAATGCGGTGAAGACGATATCAACACATCATCATCAGCATCTAGCATTGCAAACCCAAGGGGAGTTCACCAGCATCCACCAACAAACTTGAAATCGGGGATGATCTGAATGCCCAGGTTGTCAGACGTACACCAGCATGATGCACAGAATTTAACAACCAGAGAAGGCCATCTGCTGCAGAGGGGTAGACCTCACACCCATATTGAAGTTTAGGAAGAACTAGAGACCCATTCACGAGGAACAGGGTCCGACGGTCAGCATTCCAAGAGGTATGAGTCAAAACCCTCAAAAGACTCAAAGCTTTTAGACATGCCACCTTAACAGAATGAAAATGAGGAATCCAGATTAGTTGTCTATCAAACAGAAGACCCAGAAACCGCGTCTCTTCCGCACAGGATATTCTCCGACGATAGAGGTACTATCACGATCCAAAGTTTCTTTACCCCCCTGAGTGGAAGAGGATCGAAGCCAAGGTTGTAGCAAGACCAGATGATCGGACACTGCCAGTA
>JAGKTI010004551.1:0-18295 GCA_018397915.1 Birgus latro
GCCTTAAGAAGATAATAAAGGTGAAGGGGAATGCCAGTAAATACTAAATTCAATGGTGAGTGTTAATTTATTTGTTTCTCCTTGCTAACCACAAGAATGTTTTCTTTTTTTAAGATGTCGTCAACACTTTCCGCACCTACTGTATCATGGAAAATCCTCCGGTCACCTCATAGGGATTGAACCTCCGACTGGGGCACCCGAACCACTGTACCACCCGGCTCCCTTCCATGCACAAGCAGATTTAGGCACATAATCCAGGTGGTTAAGGAAGTGCCCCAACACCTCTCCCTTATCAATTTATTTTTGGATACAGCTGGCTAATATTTTGTATGTTGCAGTATTTATGCAGTGTGGTAATATTAGACTGGTTTAAGTGATGCAGAAGAGGACAGCAAGGTGTAATAATCAAAACAAATCACTTAGGAAGAGGTGTTAGGGAGCTATGTTAACAGACGGGAATACAAGCCGTGGAATTTAATGGAGAAGACTTTATGTATATATAATCAGTTTATTTATACCTGATGGAACTGGGACACTGGCATAATTTTGATGCTTAGCCAAGATTGCATGAAATTCAGTGAGCCTTGGTTATGAGGCAGATTGTGTCCTTGGTTACTAGTCAGATCATCCCTCTAATCATACATCACCTGACCATCATCTGAGCTGAAAAGGGTTACAGATCTTTATAAGTTAAAGTAAGTGCACTGTAGTTAATGGGGTAGGCATAATTCTCCTTGGTTACTAGTAAGATCAACCCTCTAATTTACTACACTTGCCATCAACTGTGCCATGAAGGGTTATGAATGTTCTTCAGGTTAAACACACTATAATATTTCAGGTTATCAGTCCAAATTTAGTTCACGTCTACTTAGCACTGTTCACACAAATTCCCCAGTTTGTGAGAAAATTGTTTGGCTTATAGGGGTGTTGGACAAATTTTGGTTAGTAGAGGTGCATTAAAAAGTTTATTGTGTATTATTAAAAATTGACACCTAATTGGAAACTGTAAAAAGAAAAGGGTGAGGGGGTGCCATGTTGAATAAATCTACTCTTAGTGCATTGATTTGCCGATGTATATGGTTTGGTTTATTATGTAAATACGGCAATCTACAGACAGGGACAGAAGTTGGCCTAGTATTTCTCCTCTTGTACTCACCACTAGCCTTTAGTACTAGTATTGCTAAGCTGAGAGAGGCGTGGTGTGTTTCTGTGGCCATTGATAAATCTGTTTTATATGAAGCAGCAGAGAGGAAAGTGATGGACATGATGTAAGTATGGGATAGATGCAGGGGAATAGTAGGCAGACGTTGTCCTTGAAATTACACCTGCTGACAGTTAGAAAGATAATTAGCACTTGTTTCTTTTCCTGTCTTCATGATTTCACTATTCATTCCCTTTCACTATTTTGCCACATTTTCTGGCCAAAATTTTGTCCTGTCAGTGGTTTCATTACTCTGTCCATTCCATTTTGTCCAATTCACTGACCATTAATATTGTCCAGTGTTGTTTTCATATTATCATGTCATGGTCTGATCACTGATACCGACAGAAGCTTATACAGTATGTGCACAGTTAGGGACAAAAGTTTGCCTAGTACAGGCATACCCCGTTTTAACAATGCAATCGGTTAAGTAAAAACCCATCGCTAGGCGGGGTGTCGTATCTCGGAGTAGATTTAACATATAAAGTATAGGGATGTGTAAGTCTAAAGACAGTTTATTAATCAAGCTAAACACAAAATTTGTCTAAAATATCATTAAAATCAGTTTTAAAAAACAAAACCCACCGTTAAACCAGGGTTTGGCCATCGTTCGGCTGGGTAGGGTAGTATTTCTACCCCCATCACTATGCTGGGGTATCACATCTGGGGGTATCATGTCTCGGGGTCTGCCTGTACAGTACTTCACTTTTTGTACTTCCTCTGCTGGCCAATATTCCAAAGGGGAGAATGGTTTGTATCTTCTCTGGCCATAAATGATTGGTTGGTTTGATGCATCAGGGAGGAAAGTGATGGATGTGCCCTAAATGTGAAGTAGAAGCAGTGGAATGATATGCAGATTTTGGTGTCCTGCTGTACATTGTGACCAAAAAGTATCCTCACAGGTGATTCATTTGTTGCTGTGTACTTTTTACTTACCGTTTACAGTAAGGCAAATACAGTATTTTTCACTCACTGATGTAGCAGAAAGAGGTTGCAGAGGTTTGTCAGATGAAAACAAGCCAACTATTTGTATCCACTGCATAATTTTCTTTGTGCTAAGACCTATGCACACTGCCATGGGGCACCTGAGATGTCCAGGTGTACCGTCATCAGTTTTGAAGCTTGGTAATGAAGCACGCTATAAGCAGAGAATCAGAAGCATGGATTGTGCTTTAGTTCATCACATTTTTTGTTCCTGCCTTCATTTATAAAGGCCTCAGTATTCTTGCATATGTTGGCCTTGGTCACCTAATGGCAGCTCTTCACACTGCTTGATCTCTGCAGCCTCCTTATCCAGTCTGTTATCCCTGAGGTGACACTGTATAACCTCATCCCAAGGTTTTTTGTGTTTGTGTCATGCAGCCACATTCACACCTCCCTCTCTTCACACTCATTTGTCATCCTCCATCCTTTCTGCATGCCCAAATACACAGTTGTTTATCATGCATTTTCTGTTGCTGTACTCTTAACACCACTGTGCCCACTGATTGTGTGGATGGTCTCTTTGCTGCTTCACCATGTCCTTACTTGGGGTAAAAAGAGGTTATGTAGATGATGATGATGATTATCATCATCATGAGGCTATACTACTGTATATTTATCTGAATCTCATATAGCCTAAACTTAAACCTGTTCATAGCCTGAATGGTGGTGGTGATGGTGGTGGTTGTGGTGCTGATGTATATGATTCTCATACAGGGCTGGATTTAGGTATAGGCTAAACAAGCTGTTTAGAGCCTCATAGCCTGAAGAGGCCTCTATTTTTTTGTCTTATTATAATTTATATTTAAGTAATGATTTAACCTACTTAATCCACTTTGCACAGATCTGTTATGCATCATAGTGGCATTCCTATAAAGTTCAGTTGTTACACAGGATTACTTTATGTAAATGATTCCCAAATTGGCCCTTACAACTTCCCACAACATAGGGCCTCACCATTTATAAATCTGGCCCTGTTCTCATTAAAAAAGTTATTGTCTTACATAGGTATATTGATGTGTTGTTTGGTGTTTTTTTTAGTTTTTACCATAATGTATTTATGCTGTGTCTTGTGGTACCTCACCCCATCCATGAGTGGGGACAGGAGGGTGGGTGATGATGATGATGATGATGATGATGATGATGATGATGATGATGATGATGCTTTCCCATTGCAGTACTCCAAGTCTTTGTCTCTCTTATAGCACTAATATTGTATCCAGTCTGTTATTTTATTCATGTCTTGTGGCACCTCACCTTGTCATTAGCTGGTAAAAAGAGGTTGTCTTTACTGAGTAATAATGTTTGGCTTTACTGAGTTGTGTCAGGTTACTGTACTCCTTCCATGCTAACTTGGCCTAAAAATTGCCATCTCTCAATCCTGAATGCTGAGGTTTAGCAATTGATCAGCACTAAAATACGATCCATCTTCAGTGCCAAGGTCTTGTAAAAATAGATGAAGTTTAAAATATGACACTTTATAAGCAAGTGTAAAAGATGTAGAGATGTAGCGGTGTCATTTTCTTCCACTGAACTATGTGAAATTTGCTGCAAAAAGACGATAATCTGGACCATGTTAGAATAAAAACAGTACAACACATACACTCCAAACACTGCCTTAAATACCTCAAAGACAGTGGAAGAATAAAGCAGTAGTTAGAGGTGGGTAGGTGTGGGTGCGGTGGATGGGATATTGATGTGACAACCGAGATGGGAGTAAGGTAATGCATCCCAAACACTTGCTTATATATCCCAACACAATGGAGAAATAGGATGGTTGGTGGAGGGGGAACAGGTATGTATATGGGTGTAGTGGATGGGATGTTGATGTGATGGGTGAGGTAGAACGGGGGAATTAAGGAAGGGGAGGAGGGGGGCTCACACATCACTTAGTTGCTTAATGTATATGTACATGAATACATATACACACCTGATTGTACATATAAACACACAAATACAGGTACCATTAACTGTTTTATGCTAGGGACAACTCTAGTATTCTGTTCCAGTTAATGCCATGTGATTATTTTAAAATGAGAATATATTAATAGGAGTCTGAGTGTTAATATAGGTACCATTAGCTCTCTCATGGTAGGGGCAACTCTAGTATTGTATTTTGGCGAAGAGCAAACGTTGTTCACCTGCGAGTGATTCATATGAGCCTGAGAGTGGTAATCCAGGCACCTTTAATCCTTGTATGGTAGGGACAGTATTAGTAGCCAACCAAGGTTGCTACAGATGGATATGTATTGCTAAGAGTGAGTCATAGGAGCCTGAGAGTAATATTGATGTGTCATATCCCAGCCTTAGGTAATACTGTACTTCATCCTGAGACTTAATTTTGTCACCATTACCCCTCCCTCGGTCAGGATAGAGATAACTTTTTCACTCAAATTTGGCCTATAATTGCCATCTCTATTCCTTCAATGCTGAGTTGTAGCAATAAATCAACACTGAAATATGATGGCAGCCACAACAAGTACTGTGGGAAGGATGTAGAGCCACAGTATTGTCTTAGTCTGCCATTAATCTTCATGACGTAAGCTGTAAAAGGACAAAAATATTGGCCCTCTTAAAACTACTATAGTATTATATTTGAATAAACGACAGATTATTATATTCAGCATAGAGTTACATCTGACATAACTGTTGATGTGTTGGAAAACATTACGAGAAGTACCTTAAGATGGTCATGTGGAGAGAATGGAGAGGGAGAGATTGACTAGGAGATTGGTTGTGAGTGAAGTGGCGGGTGGGAGGGAGACTGAGGATGGGGTGGAGAGAATGGAGAGGGAAAGACTGACTAGGAGTGTGTATGTGAGGTGGAGAGGGAGACCAAGGATGAGATAGAGGTATGGGGTAGAAAGAATGGAGAGTTGGAGATTGCCATGGTGAGTATACGAGTCAGGTAGAGGGGGAGACTGGAGATGAGATGGAGGGATGCATTGGAGAGAACAGAGGGAGAGATTGACTTGGAGAGTGAATGTGAGGTGGAGTGGGGAGGGAGACTGAGGATGAGGTGGAGGGATGTGATGGAGAGGTATATAACTTAGGGTGATATGAATTGGAGATAGGGCAGCCTGATGGTGGGGGAGGGAGACTGAGGATGAGGTGGAGGGATGTGATGGAGAGGTATATAACTGAGGGTGATATGAATTGGAGATAGGGCAGCCTGATGGTGGGGGAGGGAGACTGAGGATGAGATGATATGGACTGGAGACAGGGCAGCCTGATGGTGGGGGAGGGAGACTGAGGATGAGATGATATGGATTGGAGACAGGGCAGCCTGATGGTGGGGGACAGAATGATGTAGAGGAACTTTGTGGTAAATTCCATATACAAACTGTTTTCACCAGACAGAACTGGGTCACTCATACCTTAGCAGAAAATTAGGTCACAGATGCATGAAATTCAGTAAGACTTATGAAGTAGGAATGAGTCTCCTTGGTTACTATAGTGTTTTCACCCGATAGAACTGGAGTACTTTAGCCTGTATATTAAGCTGTGGTTGTGTGTAAGTAAATTCAGTAAGACATAGTTATGAAGTAGGAATGAGTCTCCTTGGTTACTATAGTGTTTTCACGTAATATAACTGGAGTACTTTAGCCTGTATATTAAGCTGTGGTTGTGTGTAATTGGAGTGCTTCAGCCTGTATATTAAGCTGTGGTTGGATGTAATTGAAGTGCTTCAGCCTGTATATTAAGCTGTGGTTGGGTGTAATTGGAGTGCTTCAGCCTGTATATTAAGCTGTGGTTGGGTGTAATTGGAGTGCTTCAGCCTGTATATTAAGCTGTGGTTGTGTGTAAGTCAGTGAGCTAGTTATGAGATGGAAAGTGTCTACTTGATTACTATGCTTTCCAGTCTGAATACACTTGGCCATTATCAAAGCTGACCAGGGTTAGGGATCTTTGTCATGTTAGAATAAGCAAACTGCGGAATATTCATTTGGTGAAGTAGGTTGATGTGAGTGGGATTTGGTAATACTAGTTTTTAAGCTAGGTTTATCAGACTTAGAGAATTTTGTATGGAGGAGCATTTATTCAGAGTTTGACCTTCCCCCCCTTTTAAGTTGACTTTCATTGGACTGGCGCAGTTAGATAGGTGAGTGTGAAGCTGTGTACGGAATGTTTTGTTTTTACCTTTGAGGTGGAGCCAGGATTCCAGAGGCTTGAATGATGAGTGAATGAAATGTGGCTCATTTGGACAATAGCCAGTGGACTGTAGACTAAAGTTGCCCCATTCTTACAGTCAACTACCATCCTTTCAAGGGATAGGGAAGAAGCTGAATGTTATACAGCCAGGTAATGCCCCCATTCAGTTACATCAGTGCCACTGCATCAAGGTATCCTTCTCCAGTGAAGGTGTTGTGGGGTATAATCAGTAACTTCACAATAAGAGGATAAGGAGTGAGTTCAGGCATGTTTGTATATTCAGGTAGCCCCACTGCTTGGTCATATCAGTGCCACCACTTGAAGGCATCCCTCTCCAGCACCTGTGAAGGGGTTATTGGAGATAATTTTAACAATCCATAAGCTTAATGAAATTACCATATGATGATAGCTGCAGGAACAATAAACATCCATCTGAAGTGCTTTGTGAAAATAATAATGATTATTTTGTATTGCATCTGTACACCACAGTCCCCCCCTGTGGTATCAGCATTATGTTCTGTAGTAATGACATTTGGCCCAGGGATGTCTATTTTATTGTGGCTTAACACCTGACTTGCATTCATACTGTGAAATCCCAAGCTCCAGTAACCCTTGCTTTTCGTTTTTTAGCTTGTTGTTGGTGTATTTACCTTCAGGGTCAGACCAGGAATCTTCCTATGGTGGGGTGCAGGAAAATATGAGGTGTGACTTCCATTAAGGTTAGGTTTGGTTTGGTCTGGTCAGATAAGTTAGGTTTTTATGCAAATAAGAGCCAAAGGTTGGAAGCCAAACAAACAAGTCGCAGATATCGAACCTTCAGTTGATGTCTTTGGTGTGTTGTGTTTTCATGTTGCTGAAGGCAGTAGGATTTGTAATATGCATTGTGAACCCAGCCAATAAAATCATGAGGCATTAACTACAGCAAATATCATACTTAGAAGAGGGAGTATTAGTATTGAGTTTAGTGCAGTATGAAACATGTAACATTATACCACAGTCCCCCCCCTGTGGTATTAATAGGTTTAAACTAAGATTTCTGTCCCTCTGATGTCTTAGTGTATGTTGTTGTGGGTAATTCCAAGTGATTTTATTTGCCATAGAAGACATACCATAATCCATGTAGCATAATAATGACTGATTTTGTTGCTACCACAGGATTCAGTTTTGTTCTGTAGAGATGCCTTAGAGTGAATAGATTAGGAATGAAGTGTGGGAACCCATTGAAGGTGGTGTTGATGTGGATGTTATTGAAACAGTTAAGAGAAATGCTTTGAGATGGTTTGGCCATGTGGAGAGGATGGAGAATGAGAGATGATTAGAAGGGTGCATGTGAGTGAGATGGAGCAGGAGGCCAAGGACAAGATGGAGGGACAGAGTGAAGAGACATATGAGGGAGGGGTGTGTGAGTAGGAGGGAAGGCAGTCAAATGACGGTGGGTGTTAGCGCCGAAGTGGTGACATGTAGAGGTGTATGGTATGTAGGAGGACGGCTGGGCCTTGATAGCAGGCTGTAAAGCCTATGCCCAGAGTCGGACACATAAAAAAAAAAAAAAAATGGCAGAGGACAGAGTGACATGAAGGCGATTTGTTAGTGGCCACCTCGTATGGGATTAAAGCATCTGGCAGTAAGTAGAGATGGACTGACCTGTGCCCTGTGTAGCATTCTGCATTATAGGAACACCCTGGTAACCTCTGCAACTCCATTCATAGCACACAGACCACAACGTATTTCGACACAGCAACAATACCTGTGGGCTCATCATCAGTCATTTCCTTCTCAGTTTTGCCTGAGCCATCCCATGTTTTTAGCAGATATTTTAAGTGAATGGTGGACCTGTTCTGTGGACCATCTAATGTTGTTTTTAATTCATATTGATCTTCTACATGACATTTTTATACTTCCCTCCTATTATTGATTATTTTTTTTACACTATCTTAGCTAATCTACATAGTGTCCGATCTTTGTTTTATTTTGTTTTTACCCTGTCATTCTCTTTTTCTCCATTTCCTATTTCTGATCCATTGCTTATCATGTCTCTGTACTCTGAATTAGTGCCATAAGGTCTGTGATACCTGGCACTAGGAGCGTATTATTCAGTGCAGTTTCCCTGAGCTGTAAGAAATAGGAATACATGGAGGTAGCAATTTTAGGGCAAGTTAAAGTGAAAAGGGTATAGCTGGCTTGACCAAGAGGGGAGTAATAAATGAACAGATTTTGAATTTGGCTCTGCTATTTTGTTATTGTTTATTCTTGGAGGGAACAGTCATACAGTCTACTGGCCTTAGGTTCATTCTTCCTTGCATTAAAAAAACAGTGACAGTATGAACATGCCTAGGCTGCATCACAGTATTAGCTACTACTGTGATATAACATTTTAATATTAACACTCAGGCTCATGTGACTCTTTGTTAGCAATATATAACCATTTGTTGCTAGGTAGACAGGATGCTAATGCTGTCCCAACCGTACGAGGGTTGAAGGTGCCTGGATTACCACTCTCAGCCTCGTATGACTCACTTGCAGCCAAATAACACTTTGCTCTGGACTGAAATACAGTACTAGAGTTCTCCCTACTATGAGAGAGCTAATGGTGACTTTAACACTCAGCTTCCTGTTAGTTTACTCTCATTTGAAAATAATCATGTGGCATTAATTGTAGCAGAATACTAGAGCTTTCCCTACCATAAAAGTGTTAATGGTGCCTGTATTTGTTGTGTGTGCGTATGTATATTCATGTATATATGTGTATGTGTATAAATATGCATAAACAACCGTGATGTGTGAACTTAGCCTCTCATCCCTTCCTTAATTCCCCATCCCACCACACCTGTCACATCAACACCCCATTCATCACACCCACATACACACCTGTCCTCCCCCTTCATTTTCCACCCTATCCCTCCAGTGTGTTGGGGGTATATAAGCAAGTGTTTGGGATGCATTTTCTCCGTCCCACCTCGCCCATCACAACAACACCCCATCCACCACGCCCCATCCACCACGCCCCATCCACCACGCCCCATCCACCACACCCACATAATGCCTGTCCTCTTCCTTATCCACTTTCTACCCTATCCCACCACTGTTGAAATTTATATACACCCTATACTCCTGTACTCCCCCTCCACTTCAATAAAACCATTTTCTATATGAGGCATCTCACTTAGTTTAATAATAGTTACTTGTGTGCAATAAAGATGTGTCTGGATTCTTACTTTAATTTGGCCCTGATTTTTGTCCTTTTGCAGCTTATTTCATGTACGTCAGTGGCAGAAAAAGGCATTGCTATGGCTCCACATCCTTTCCATAGCACCTTTCCTTGACTAGCACCATATTCAAGTGTTAAAAGGTTTTTACTGTTCAGATTTCAGGATGGAGAGATGGTAACTTCAGGTCAAGTTACCATGAAAAACATTATAGCACAAGGTTGAATGTGATGAAATGGCCAGAATATTAGTGGAAGAAATTGGTTGGGTTGGTGGAAATGACACAGTGACTGAGACTATCGTGTGTGTGTTATTCTTGCTGTCACCAAACTGTTCCTTAGGTAAAAGGAGTCTTCAGAATCGAAGGGTGCTGTCACCAAACTGTTTCTTAGTTCAGAGGAGTCTTTTCAGAATGGAAAGGTCAGATGCAGAGTATACCTACAAGTGGGTTCAAAAATAGTGCACTACTAGAATATCACCTCAAGATGAAGGATGACAACTGGGTGTGGAAGGTAAGAAGTATGAACGTTGGGGTTAGGGTTGCGAGAGTCAGACCAAAGACCTGGGACAAGACCGTAGACTCTAATGTCAGGGATAAGACCTAAATAGGGAGGCTGCCAGAGATCAAAGCATCATGGAGAGCCACCATTAGGTGACCAAGGCTGACTCATGTATGCAAGTTGGAGCCTTTATAAACAGTACAATACAATAATAGATACAGTACAAATGGTAACTACCAATCCCATTTTGCCCTCTTTGGAACATAGGGGACCCAGGCTATGCTTATCATAGTCCAGAATGTCCAAGGGAGAGACCAGCCTATGCCCCTTTTAGAGTTCTGCGTGATAGAAAAACCTCCAATCGCCTGTGGGACTTTAATTATAAATCACAAAAATTGACAGAATGCCAGTGATACCTATAAAGCTGATTTGCCTGTTTGCCACAGTTTAAGGTACAAGTTGTGTGTAGATTTTGGAACACAACCCTAACTTATGGGTTTACTGATATCAAAGTACAGTACATATATTTGTCTTCTAGATCAGTCATGTATTAAAATATGGCTGATCTTATTGCTATACAACAATTTGAATTTGTATTCTAACATCAATAGACTGTAGACAAAACTGTTTTTTTTTATTTTTATTGTGTCATGTTGCACTGTAAGTTCTGTTTTGTACTTGTAAGTTCTGTTTTATTCCATCTTGATAGTGGTGGAATATCTAATGTAATAAAATCCAGTGTCTGTTTTTTTATTACCTGTCACTGTATGTGGATTAACTGAAACTAAATGGAGAGATGAGTGTGTGAGAGAATGGAAGTATGGATGGGGTATATGTGCGGGAATAGGTGAGAATGAGAGGGCAAAAGAAGGAGTGTGTATTGTTATGAGTGACAGATGGAAGGAGAATGTAAGAGAGTATGGATCAGTTGGCTCAAGGATTGTATGGGTAAGAGTGAAAGTTGGACTACAAATGTGGGCGATTGTGTGCGCGTATGGGCCAACATAAGATCGTGCAAGCAGAGTGAGAGAAGATGTTCTGGACAAATGTGGAAGCATGCTTGAAAAAGTTTGAAAGGAATGAGAGAGTGTTTTTGATTGGAGATGTGAATGGGAAAGTAGGGAATGTGAAGGTGGATGGAGTTGGTGAGTCGGGTGTGCTTGCAGAGATGTATGAGAATGGCAGTGCTATAGCGGACATTTGTGCCGGAAGGGGGTTGGTGATAGCTAATACCCTCTTCAGGCACAAAGTGATCCATAGGTATACGTGGCTAGTGATGAGAAGAGTGGATGGTGAACTGAATGAATGGAAGGCAATGATTGTATGTGTGTGGATGAAAGGATGAGAGCGTGTGTAGTGGATGCAAGAGCATACAGAGGTTGGGGGAGTGGACTTTTGGACCACCACTAGGTGGTGGTCAGAATCAAAGTCCAAACAAAATGGAGAAAATAATAGATGAAGGGAAGGATAGGAGGAAGTAGTTCTGAGGGTAGAAAAGTTAAAGAGGATGGAAAGAAGCCAGAATATAAGAGGGAAGTGGAGGAGCGATTGGGTAAATAGATTGGAGCAAATGGAGGACATGGAAGGTGTGTGCAAGATATTCACAGAAATCTGTGCAGCATGTGAGGTGGTGTGAAAAGACGAAAGCAGATGCAGGGAACAGCATGGTGGACTGAAGAGGTGAGAGAGGCTGTGGCACAAAAGAAAGCATATAGTGAGTGGATGAGAAACGGGCGTCGATGAAGTTGAGAGATGGAAGAGAGAGAGAGAGAGGAATAGATTAGTGAGAGTAAGAAGAGAGTGGATGGGGAATTTGGAATTTGAGTGTAGAGTGGAGTAACTGTTAGAAAATGTTCTGGAAAGAGGTAAAGAGAGTTAGACAGGGTGCCAAAGAAGTTAGTTTTGGAGTGAAAGATAAAAATGGTAGATTACTAGTGGAGAAGGGAGAAAAAGTGAGCAGATGGAGAGAACACTTTAATGAATTGTTAAAGATAAAGAGTGAAAGTAATGCAAGTATAAGTGGCTAGGGAAGGGCTGGGAGGAGGAGGAGTGTGAGAAGAGAGGAAGGAATTGGTAGGATGGAAGTGGTGGAAGCAATGAAGAAAGTTAAAATGGGGAAAGCCCCAGGAATTGATGGAGTGTGTGGTGAAATGCTGAAGCATGGGAGAGAGAGAGTAATAGAATGGATGTGGAAGATGTGCAGATTGGCATGGGAGAGTCCCGGAGGATTGGAAGTCAGGTATAATTATTCCCCTGTACAAAGGAAAAAGGGGAAAAAAGTGTGTGGTAATCATAAGGGCATATACCTTCTTAGTGTAATAGGAAAAATATTTGGTAGGATACTTATTGACAGGGAAATAATGGAGGAATTGGAGAAGAACTAGCAGATTTTAGGAAGGGAAGAGGTTGTGTATAGCAGATATTCCATCTTTGATCTTTAGTGGAAAAGTTTCTAGCCCTCATGGATTTGGAGAAAGCATATGACAGGGTAGATAGACAAGGATCGTGGAAAGTATTAAGAATATATGGAGTAGATGGGAAGATGTTCAATGCCGTGAAGAGTATATGTGAGGGTGCTAAGGCTGCAGTGCATGTGGATGAACTGGATGAATTTTTCTATTGAAGGTTGGATTCAAACAAGGCTGTCTCATGTCTCCATGGTTGTTCAGTCTGTAAATGGATGGGGTTATAAAAGAGATACAAGGTAAGGCAGTGTATGTTGGAGCAGCTGTAGTGAGAGAGGGCAGTGTTTGGAAACTCTCTGTACTGTTGTTTGCAGATGATACTGTGTTGTTAAGTGAAGACGGAGGGGAGCTGCAAGGCTTGGTGGATGAGTTTGGGAGAGAGAGTAAGAAGCAGTATATAAAGGTGAATGTATGAAAGAGTAAAGTTATTGTCTTCAGGAGAAGTGAAGTCACAATGTACAGTGAGATTGGATGGGGAGGAAATGGAGAATGTGCGTTTAAGCACTTGGGTAATGGGTAGTGTGATGAGTAAGGATGGAAGTTTGGAGGATGAAGTGCTTGAAAGGGTGCAGCAGGAAAGAAAGGTTGCTGGTTCCTTGAAAGCAGTGATAAGAAACAGGGTGGGAAAAAGCTATAACATGACAGTATTGTGAGACCAACTCTAAAGTATGGAAGTGAAGCTTGGACCTTGGAGAGACAGAAGTCAAGAGTGAGAGCAGTGGAAATGAGTTATTTAAGAGGAGCATTTGGAGTCATGGAGAGAGAGACTGACGAATAAGGAAGTGAAGAAGTATTGTTGTGTGGATGTGACAGGAAGCGTTAGAAACACACGTGAAGAAGATGTAGAGAGACTGACGAGAAGATTGTATGTGAGTGAGGTGGAGGGGGACAGAGGGGAAGGCCAAGGGTGAGATGAAGGGATGGAGTGGAGAGATTATGAGAGAGGGGAGTGTGAGCTGGGAGCAGGGCAATAAAATGGCGGGGGACAGAGTGACATGGAGGCGATTTGTCTGTGGCCACCCCTTACGGGATTAAGGCTTCTGGCAATAGATAGACAGATCACTGGAGTGTATTGTTGTGATGAAGAGGGGTAGATTGAGATGGTTTGGGCATGCAGAGAGGATGGGGGATGATGAGTGAAGAAAGTGAGACTTGTTAACGTTGGGGGTGGAGTTGTGAGGCAGACCGAATAAGACTTAGGACGAGGTCATAGAGTGTGACCTTAGGAATAAGGGACCAAATAGAGAGGCCACTAGGGATCGAGCAGCATGGAGAGCCACCATTAGGTGGCCAAGGCCGACGCATGCAAGCATGTTGGAGCCTTTAGAAACTACTTAGGCACCTACACAGTGTTAAGCCTAATGGTTTCTTATAACCCAGGAAACCATTTGCAATGCTGTATGGGGACTATATAAGCAAATAAAGGGGTAATGTGGAGCCTATGGTGCTCCTGTTCACTAGGTAGGGGGCACGGTGGCTCAGAGGTAGAGCATCAAGCTCGGGACCGGGGGGTCGCGAGTTCGAGCCGCGCCCGGGACTGCCGTGCCGGGAGGGGTAGCGCCCTCCTGTTACCTAGCGGGGCTATATGATCTCACTGTAAGGTCTAGCTCGGGGGGATTCTTTAATCCCTTTTTGTTCACTAGGTAGAGAGAGATGCAGCATCCATTAGAGTTAAAACCTCCATACTTTTCCCTGCACCTCACTGGCAGGGCCCCTTCCACCACAAGGGAACATTGGTTCATTGCATGGGACAGCCGTGCAGGGGTGATGGTTTGCCTGTAATTGATGGGTCATTTCGTCCAGACAGACTAGGACAGATCTGCAACTACTACTACTGCTACTACCATTACTAACCTAATGCTTTCTGTCTGCCATCTCAAAAGCATTGTCTCAACTCACTTCTAAACCTTGCATTCCTTTTTTTAAGTGTTCCCTCCCTCTCTACTTCTACGTCATCTAGCCTCCCTTTGTCATAATCTCTCTCATTCTGCAGACTACTGTACTCAGGTGAGGAAGAGCCATGTATTTGTTCTAATTTATATCAGTTTCCTCTGATATACTTCATCTGTTCTGTGTACTCTTCATCTCTGGTGGTATAGGAGGTGTGACCATCATCCACTTAATAGCAGTCCTGCCTACTACTTCCTTCCGCTACATCATTTTCTTTTTGTCAGCCCTCCACTCTTCCTATTTCACCCATCCCTCCTGTCACTTATTACTCTACTTCAGGTGGCGCTACAGTGAGTGATAAGCCTAATATGTTTTTATTTTTGGGGGAGCCCAGGAAACCATTTACAATGCTGAATGTTAACCATATCCCAATAACTGGGTGATGGGGAGCCTTTCATAGTGTCTCGGTTAACTGGGTGGAGAGACAGTAATGTAGTATCCATCTGGGAACCAAACCACACCCGGCGAGGGGCGGTCTACCACAAGGGAACATGGGCGATTACACAGGATGCCCATGAAGGGGTTGTTGCTTGCCTGCGATTGAAGGGTCTACTCAGCCGGACAGACCTGGGTTACTCAACAACAATAACTTTATCTCTTTCTTATGTTCTGCTTCCACATACAGGTCATATCAGCCTCTTTCTGTGTTCTGTTACTTCCGTACATTTTGTCTTTCTATACTTTTCCCTAATGATACGTTCATTGTCTAAGTACATTTATGTTTTTTAAGTTCATGTCGCACAAAATTGTTGCTCAACATACACTGGAGTAACACATATAAAAGACACTATATTTACTTGAACATTAGTCTCCGCTGAAGAATTTGCCAAAATTAAAGCTGTCACTCAACCTGGGTCATGTCTAGGCCAGGAGACCCGTCGACTCCCTATGGAGTCATCCCACAGGTTCCCTACAGGGCCTACACTGTTAATGTTGTGGCTGTCTTAGTGTGGCATATACTTTGCACTGCATCATCGTGTTGTGTGGGACTATTCTACAGGAAGGGCAAGTATCATCTGTTATTCCACCCAACTCAGATCCAAGCTGGTGATTGAGGAGGACTGGGTGATGTCCTGATCTGAGACTATCAGGTGAACTTGATCATCTCCAGAGATACCTCTGATGGCTGGGTACTGGAAGGGGGGCCTTGAAGCGCAGGTCTTCTGATCAGCAAGTTGGTGTGCCCTTTGTGTGGAACGAGTATGTAGGTGTTTCTTCGTTGCTAGTGTTGGAATGTCTAGAGGTGGGATGTTGAAGTGGGTCTGGTAATGTTTGCCTAGTGATTTTCCTCGTGTCTAGTTGATTTTGGTGACAGGGGTGTTGTGTGTTGGCACAGGCTACTGCATCAAATTGTGCGCGTCATGCCAAGGTATTCACTAAGACGGAGGATTTTAGTTTTAACGTGTGAGTTGTGGGAGTGGTATTGGTGATGCATAGGGCATTGTTTTGTATGGTGTGCAAGGTGTTACTATGGATTAAGTGTGAAGGTAGGATGAGGGTTCTTGCCAAGGAGGCATAGGACGTCACTGATCTGATACTGTATATTGATTGTACAGCTGGGAGAGTGTTTCTCGTGTTGCCCAAAGTCTGTCCCTGTAATTACACTGACTGCCCTGAGTCTGGGGGTGCACTGCCTCTTGATGTATGTGGCCCTTCAAGGTGAGGTCGTGTCATATGCCACTAAGAATCTTAGTGGAGGGAATGTATGGCACAGATACATTGTTAAGTGTGTACAGCCATGAGTCAAAGTTCACCGACACAGCCATGAGCAGTTTATATGATTACCACTATGTAACAAACGAGAATCTAAGTCTCTTCTTCCTCCAGGTACTCCTCGCTCCCTCTTTCTCCAACACATGTCTTGTCACTCTTCTGCCCCGCACATCTATACTGACGGCTCCAAAATTTGCCACGATATTTCACTTAACACCAGGAGGGTGTATGTGAGTGAGGTGGAGGGGGAGGGGGAGGTGGAGACCAAGGATCAGATGGAGGGATAGATTGGAAAGATACATGAGAGGTGGAAGGCAGTTAGGGGGAGGCGGTGGCTGAACCGGTAGAGGTGGCCTGCAATCCTAATGAACACAGGTTCGAATCCCTGCTGGGGCAGGGAACAGTTTAAGGATCTGAATTTCATAAAGCAGATTTTACTGATCTACCAGAAGACCCGCTGACTTGTCGTAACACCAGTCCTGTATGAGACGGCCCTAACATATATTCAGTATGGACGGTGGGTGTTAACGCCGAAGTGGTGACATGTGGAAGTGTATGGAGGAGGACTACTGGGCCTTGGGAGCAGGCTGTGGAGGCACGTTAAAAAAAAAAAAAAAAAAAAAGCAGAGGTCAGCGAAGTGGAGGCGATGTCTTTGAGGTTACCCCTTGTAGGATTAAGGCGTCAGATAACAGACAGGTGATTGATGGACAGATGGATAAAGTTCTTAAATAATTAGTCTTGTTACTTAAGCTTCTTCTTAGCCTCACCAACTTCCAAACCTCTCTTCCTCACACACTCATCCACCATATCCCTCCACCTTCTCCTTGGCCTACCTCGCCTCCTCCCTCCTTCAAATTCGCTCAGATATACCTTTTCCACCACTCTATTGTTATCCATTCTCTCCACATGACCATACCATCTCAGTACACTCTCTTCGATTCTGGTGTCCACAGACTTCCTCACTCCACATCTTTCTCGAATCATACTATTCCGTATCCTATCCACTCTCTGCACTCCACATACATTCCTCAGCAGTCCCATCTCCACTGCTCTTACTCGTGACGTTTCATTTTCATGCCACACCATAGACTCACATCCATATGTTAAAGTTGGCACTAACACTCCTTCATGTAAGCCTCGCGCAGCTGCAACACTCAAGCCTCTCCTTCATTTCCTTATATTTCTGTCTGTCTCTCCACGTAACTCCTCTCATTTCCACTCATCTCACTCTTGTCATGTCTTTTCAATAAGCTTCACTTCCATACGTTAGACTGGGGCTCACAAAACTCACAGAGACTGTTTTACTCCCATACTCATTTCCCCTGTCATGCAGTTTCATTTTCCTATCCTGTCATGCAGATATTTTAAATCCTATGCTCATTTCCCTATAATGTCACGCAGACGCCGTTTTACTAATATGCACATTTCCATATACTCTCATTCAAAGGCCTTCCCATGCTCATTTCCCTGTACCATCATGCACAGGCCTTTCTTCTATGCTCACTTCCCTATCCTGTCATGCAGAGGTTCATTACTCACATGCTTATATCCCTATACTGTCATTTTTTTTTACCCTCACAACCTCATTTCCCTGTTCCTAATTGCTTCTCTCAGTGAACTTCAAACTTTTGCTCCCTGCTGTGGCCTTTCATAGACCCCCGACCCACTGAACTTCTATCCTTCCTTATCCATCCATCCATCCATCCATCCTTCCTTGCATTCATCCATCCATCATCCATCCATTCATCCATCCACCTATCCACTCATTCATCCATCCATCCATCATCCATCCATCCATCCATCCATCCATCCATCCATCCATCCATCTTGGGGGGCATGTCACCATCCATCCATTCATCCTTCTTTCCATCCTTCCATTCATCCATCCATCCATCCATCATCCAATCCTATTTTGCCCCATCAGGAGCATAGGAACCCGGGACTAAACCACTCAGTGACAGAATTTAAGGGGAGGGTGAAGGACTTAACATAGCTTCCTAGGTCACATTTAAATACCATGGAATTCTGACAGACTTATACAATCTAACATAGCTTCCTAGGCCACTTTCCCATAACATGTAACTCTCGCACACAAAGAAGTTAACATAGCTCCTCTGGCCCGCCCA
>JAGKTI010004551.1:28230-49912 GCA_018397915.1 Birgus latro
TACCCCACCCCTGCACATCAGTGTGAATGAGTTCCTTCTACTAATACGTTTTCTCTTATATTTCAGGGGTAACTATTATATTTCTTTTTCAGGGTTAACTATTTTATTTCAGATTCTACACACACAGGACTCCAAACCAGGTAATTATTTGTTTATATTTATTATGCTTGTGTGTCCCTTTAAACGGGTGAGCACATAATTTGTACATATAAACTTGTATACAATAAATACATACTGTTGTACTTAGGACTTTTACTTCCCTAGTAGTTAGGGCTATGATGATAGTATGAGAGAGGAGACAGAGAGAAGGGGGAGGGGGGGAGAGAAACATGACAAAACATACAGAGGAAGAGAGAGGAGAGAGAGGCATGTGATAGAATATACTGAGGAAGAGAGAGAGAAGCATATGACAAAATATATACAGGAAGAGACAGAAACATACAACAGAATATACAGAGGGAGAGCGAAAAGAGATAGGAACATACGACAGAATATACATGAGAAAAGAGACATATGACAGTGGAAAAGAGCTAGAAGAGATAGAAACATATGACAGAATACTGTGGAACAGAGAGAGAAGATATGGAAACATGACAATATACTAGGAAGAGAAGCATATGAATCAATATGCAGAGGAATGGAGAAATATACACACAGCAGAAGAGAGAATCATATTAATACAGAGGGAGAGAGAAATAAAAAGCAAAAAGACAAAAGTGAATGAAACAAGACCTGAAAGGAATAATGATTAAGACACCATACACTGACATAGTAAGACATAAATGACAAGGCCATTTCCAGGTAGAACAACAACCTCTGGCAAGTACAAACATTAAAAACTTAAAGTCCTGCCATACTTAGAATAATACCATCTTATCCAATGGCAGGACTTAACAGATTAACTTCACACCTGACGCTACTAGAACAGAGAATGACACAGAAACTAATGATACATGATGCAAATTCTTTAATGGAACGTTTCTGGTATGAGTACAAAAACATAAACTGCACAGGAGGACAGCACTCAATGGTCATACCTTCCAAGAACTCTGAGAATGAAGACATACCAGCTGAGACATAACTGTTAAGGCTGAAAGGCTGACTCCGATCCACGTTTAAATATACTCAAAACCCTACAGTCTATCCACTCTAACTAGGCTAAAAACTGGCATCTCTCTATCTTTAATGCCAAGCTGTTACTTGGCACTAAGATTAGCATATCAAACTACTCATGAAGTTTTATGGGAGGGATGTAGAGCTACAGCAATGTCTTATTCTGCCAATGAGGTCAGACATTTATGTCAAGGTGAACCTAGTGTTATGATACATAGGCGAGTTATCACATAATAAGCACTTATGATCTGTTTCTGTCATCCTGTAAAGACTCTAATGGTAAAAACATGAGCTCAAAGTGTACGATATAAAGCTCTTATGTTCTGATGCTTTGACACACCTACTAACACACAAATTCAATCCCTTCACTATTGACATTAAAGTTTATTCCTGCTGCCTCCAATGATTTTATTTAACTTCTCTCTCCTACTGTATTAGTTAATACAGAGTATTTGTAGTCTCTCAAGTGTCTTTCCCTTACTGAAAATCATTGTCTGAAGGTAGAATAGTTAATGAAGGCTGTATGTAAACCCTCCACTTCAATCACTCCAAACAACTTATACTCAGGTCTTCTTCTTAATGAATGCTGTGTGACCCCTCAAGTTCAAGAACTCTCCCATGCTAAATAACGTTGTCTGAAAGTAGCAAGAATAAAATGATAAGTTTGTCACTGAGGTAAAATGGTTAAAACTGCAGTACAAGGTAATACTGTAGAATCTCTGGGTCTTTGTGCTGACACCTTGTATTTGATATTTTATTTATGCTACTTCCAAGCATTTCTTATTCAGCTTAAGAGAGTACATGAACAGTAATATCTACGGCCCTATCAACTCTTATTACTTGGGTACTCTTCCTAACCTACTTAAAACTCCCAATGAAGTACTTGTTATAGCCTGACATATCTGCCCCTTCAAGATGGCCAGGCATCCAAGTAGTAACCCTGGAGACTCATTCCTACCTCCTACTCAAAGCTCAATGAATTTCAGGCAAAAAACTTCATACAAAAAACTGTGGGAGAGGCCCAGTTCCCTCAGATTAAAATAAATTGACCACAGTAACTGAGGAGACTTACTCCCATCTCAGAACTATGGCCCATTGGATTTAACACAGGCAGGACTTTGCTGTGGACCATTCCACATTACAGTACACCGCTAGATTGACCTTTTTTATGCCCTGATTATAATTGGGGTTTCTGGAGGCTTGAATGGTCTGTAAACAAGTATGTGGCTCATTTCACTGACCATGCTGTTGGTAAGGTTTCCGTATAGCACCTCACCTCACCCTGTGTGGGGATTGGGATTTACATGGCTGCACGAGAAATGGAAGTCTTGGGTGGTTAGGTCTGTAGTTCTACAGAGAACTGATGGCCAGAATGGTGTGTGAATGTGTGTGGTCCACTTCACTGAACATGCCACTGATAGTTCTTATTTTAAATATTTACTTTTAATTACCCGGTCTCTCAAACTTACCTCAGCCTTTATATGTGGGAATTAGGGTCAGGATGCTGCTGCAGAGGGATGCCTTCAAGCAATGGCACTGATAAGGAAGTGCAGCTGCCTGGTTATAAAAATGTCCCTCAACTTTCTCACTGTCCCCGAAGGGTGAATGGTGACTGCAAGATGAGGGCACCTTCAGCCTGCAGTCTACCATGTTCAAGTTCAGTTCAATCTAATACCACCAGGGTCAGGATGATAGCATTAACAGTTCTTTGCACATTTTCTTCACTTCATACAAGTTCCATGCACACACTTTATTGAACTCACCATGCACACAGAGCAGTAGAAAAAAAATAATTATATAAAGGCTAACACCTCATGAGATGTTTAGATTTTAACCCTTAACCCCTTCACCCTTGGAGCCAGAAGCCCAAACCACACACAAGCTTTGAGGTAAATGAGATTGAGCTTTATGTATAGCAATAACTAAAGACTGATTATTTTATGTACTTTAAATACTGGATGTTTTATGCTGAGTTGCAGTTGCAAATTTTGGGGTGCCAGAACTGCAGTAAAAATGATGGTCTGTATCATATTTAATCAACCATTATCAAATTATGCTCTGGCCCCAAAACTGACTAGAAAGTGAGAGTCACAAGGTACAATGACTGCCTCAAGAAAGCAGTCACTACTCATGAAAATCATATAATAATTAATGAGGGGCCTTGGTGGAAGGCTAATTACATTTTTTTTAATGCAAGAAAAAAGGTACCAAAGGATAGAAGCCCATAAAATTATTCCCTCCAAGAACCTGTTTAAGTTAACCAGCTCAACATAACCTCAGTTTAAGCTATTCTAATTTCCTTTAACCCTCAAGGGGTTAAGGGTTAAAATCTTACAAGGGATTCACAAACACTTATGATCTACTTCCTCTCGTAACTGAGAAACACAGGATATATTCTGCTCTCTCCTCTTCTTGTCCGGCCTGAAAAAAAGAAATCACAGCTACGGCAGGAAATTGATCATAAATCTGCTGTGAATCAACATAATGAGCAATAAAACTTATTTATATTATTCAGTCAGTCAGTCCTCTTATAGGTCAGGGATGCTTTCCAATATGTCAAAATTTTTCCCATACAAGACACTGATGTCCAAAATACAGTATTGGTACTTTTTATAACACTTAAAAGCTTTCCAAAATATCAAAACTTTATAAGTCAGGGATGCATTCTAAATTATAAACACTTTCCTGTATCAGACAGGGGTGATTCATAATATGACTGCATTTTCAATACATCTGAGACTGCAAACTGGAGGAAACTGGGAAACTGGTTTTATATTAGTTGCCACTCTGTTCTAAAATGTTTGGACTGAGCAGAAATAAGCAGACCAGCCTTGGGCCGCTCTGCCCCTTATGAGGCACTAAAGGAATGCATGATTTTTTTTTTAAAATCATTCAGACCTCTTCTCCCACTTGTCAGTTACAAAACAGAAGCATGTCTCACCATTGTTTTATTTCTCTTATAACTGCTGAATGAACCGCTGAAGAATTACCTCACCTTCAATTCATGTTACCTGTGATTCTTCAAAGTTGTCCTGAGGTGTTTGTCTCTTGCAGCACCTCAATCATAAATCAAACATATCTCAAAGGTATTTCATTATTATTAGTAGTATTGTTCTTATCATTAGTATTACTTGTAGCAGTAGTGGTAATACTTTCCCCACACACATCCCAGACCTATAAAGAGGACTTATGGCCATATAATTAAAACCGAGTGTGCCAAGTTAGGGACAAGGGCCATTTCCTATGATAATTCTCAGATCTGTCCTTCTCATATCACTGCTGACTACTGTACATACTCTGGGATGCACGCTGATCACATTTAAAATTTACAAGTGTACAAGTGATGAGTGGAGAGGTGTATGAGGGAGGGTTGTGTGGGCTGGGAGCAAAGCAATGACAGCGCACTGGACAGGGCGACATGGAGGCGATTTGTTTGTGGCCACCCTGAACAGATAGATGGATAGAAAAGTGATCAAAATTAGTGATCTGATACACTGACACACTGGGTTTTAATTATACGACTCTGACTGAATAAACATTACATATAATTTTCCTTTACTAAACATCTCATGAGGTGTACATGTACAGAACCACATCCAGGTACATTCTTCCCTCCCCCCCCCAACCCCTCACTGCGTATTTGGTTCGCAGTAAATTCTGACATTTTCATTCAGAAGAAATATATGGTATAGAGTTAAAACAATTCTTATTTTGTACATGAGGCATCAACAGGATGACCCATATAAAGCACTCCACTAGGAACGCATGTGGCAATATCTTGTGTGTTGGGGGGATAGCTCAGCCTGCTGGTGTGGGCATGGCGGTGGGAGCAGGACGCTGATAAATGATGCAGGGCAGACAGTGTAGATACTGATAACACTGACCTGTCCCCACAACACACAACAATTTGGCCGGCACAGTGGACGTGTAGTGCTATACATGGGCCAGTCTGTGTATGTGAGAAAAAAATAATCTCGACAATTATTTTACATCAACTGTTGGACTTTGTAACACCTCTGGATTATCCTCTGGCAATTTTATTCTGGCAGAAAATTCTACGTTGTTCTATGGCCAAGGGATAAGTTAATTACTACATTCTGGTGACTCCATGAATTTATCAACAAAAAAGCAGTAAGTGGTCAGAGTGTTAACAATACTATTAATTCTTCTATGATGGTGGTTTAAGGGGTATTTTTTTCTGTCAATTTAAATCCAAATAATTTTAATTCAATGACAAAAATTTAATCTTAAATCTTCTATAGGACTTAACTTGTTTTTCCTCAAACTCCTGATTTTATTGAAGGAGAAAAACTTAATCTTCTCTTGTACATGGTTCAACTTAGATATTTTTCAAGTTAATTCCTGATGATTTTAATTCAAGGAGAAATGTTAAGTTACTCTTAATTTTTCTATACCAGTCTTAATCTCCTGATATTATTGAAGGAAAAATGCTAACTGTGAATCTTGAGGGCAGAACCAATACACAGTGAGGGGTTAAGGGAAGAATAATGACCTGGATGTGGCTTTCCCCATGTTAATTATTTTATACCCCCCATACAGTGCAATTCCCAAAATCCGAAATAGTTAGGATAAAGAGGTGGCTGGATTTTTCTGGTGGGGGCACACTGGAATTCCCTACCTTTACCATCAGTTATAAGTATGGACATCCACCTGCTTGTATTTCCTTCAAAAATAATTGTACCCTGTCTTTAATTTATTCCACAATCATGGCTTTGATGGCAAGATGTGAAAATCCAACAACAAACACTTTTTTTCTGTTTTTCCCTTCCCTCTCACTCACTCACCCTCTCTCTCTCTCTTTCTCTGTCTCTCATCCATGGGAATTGACTCACAGAGCAAAATACTGAATCATGAACTGTAAACGGTTCATGCGAGTCCAGTCTGAGCTGCATTAGAAACTAGACCAGGAAATTTTCTGGCTGTAAATGTATCCTTTCAAGAAATTTTTTGGTACAATGACTCTTCCTAGAACCTTTTGGAAAACTGGTATTTTTTGGATATTTGAATTTTGGATTTTGGGAATTGCACTGTACTGCTCTCTCTTTCTTTCTCTCTCTCTCTCTCTCTTACACACACACACACACACACAAATTATTTCATCCTAACCCTAATTCCCACACAGAAGACTGGGTAAGATAGGACCCTGGGCCAAATAAACAGGAACCACGATAACAATACAAAAGAAACAAATCATCATCATCATCACCATCATGTCAATACCCACCTAAGAGATGGCGTGAAGTAGGCACCAAACACAAGAAATGATTAGGGTACGTACAAAACTGGGCACACTTTCAACAACATTACATACATTATGATTTTGAAGGTGTTGGCTGGGGATGCACACGTCAGCCAATCTACACTTGTTGACTCTATAGTGTGTTTAGCCTGGCAAGGATCCCTAACCCATTTCAGCT
This sequence comes from Birgus latro, assembly GCA_018397915.1. NCBI lineage: Eukaryota > Metazoa > Arthropoda > Malacostraca > Decapoda > Coenobitidae > Birgus > Birgus latro. The sequence goes on from JAGKTI010004551.1 coordinate 34,782, forward strand.
TAGTTAATGGCCAATGCTAATCAAGTGTAGTGAATTTATTATAACCTGGCAAAGATCCCTCACCTCTTCCAGCCAGCATAACTCTTAGTGCATTTACTCTAACCTGACAAACATCCCTAACACCTTTCAGATAAGTTGACTGCTAGACGTCTCATCCTGGACTCTGACTAGTGTGTGAAAGTGGCTGAGTTCCCCGCCTGGGAGTGCTGTGCAAAGCTAACTAATCTAGCCTACTCCAAGGGACAGATTTTAGTTATGTACAAGAGATATGTATGTGTAGTAGTCTCAGCCCGGACTCTGACTACTGTGTAAATGTGGCTGAGTTCCCCGCCTGGGAGTGTTGTGCAAGGCCAAGTACTGGGCTTTTGTGCCCACACCACTCCCATGGTAGTACCTCCCAGAGACGATGGTAACCACCCATCTACTACCTAACAAACTACCAACAGCATGACCTGTGAAATAAACCAACCATTCAAGCCCACGGAAAAAAACATAAACCTAACGTAATAGCATATATCAACCAGTACACAAGATCTCTTTACTACTAGAGTATTCTAGGTTGATAAAAACAGAAACAGCTTTCACTAACTCCCTCACTACTAGATGCCTCGTATGCCATCTAGAACTGAACCCTGAGGCAATTACCACGCACTATGTATCATCCAAGTACCTACCACCCATTTCCCACCTTTCCAAAGCCTTCCACACCTATAAGGCAAGATATATTGACTGTTGCCCCATGTAAGGATAAGTTGGCTGTCTAATCCAGTCCAACTGCAATGCTATCCACTATCCACTTACTGCTGTCCAGGTGCACACACTGTACATACATCCTAACCTGCCTACTGACACTAATCAACTACACTGCTTTCCACTATCAGCAAGCTCTTTTCCTTTGGTCTAGGGGCAAATGGGCTGTCTAGTAGGGGCCATCCAGCCTAAACAGTTATACTCATTGCTCATTACAAAATACATCATCATCATCATCACCACCATCAAAAAAATCATCACCATAAAAAAAAATCATCACCACTACCATAAAAAAATCATCACCACCACCACCACCACCATAAAAAAAATCATCATTATCACCACCACCACAAAAAAATCATCACCACCACCACCACCACCTGAAAGCAAAATTTAACCATATACAACTGCAGACACAAATATTGATACGCATTAAAGAGAAAAAAAGGATAACCATGACCCTTGAACCCAAGACCAATAATGTAATACTTGCAGCTTTGACGACACATCAGAACACAGGACAGATGAGGAAGGAAAGACGTGGTGGGAGCTAAATTTGTAAAGGATGAAAATGGGGAAATAAAAACTGATGAGGCAGAAATACTGGAAAGGTGGGAGAGGTACTTTGAGGAACTGTTAAAGGAAGAAAATAATTATGAGACAGAAGAGAAGGGAAAACAGAAGCTGAAGTGGAGATAGTCTTAAAGGAAATGAAGTCCGGGAAAGCTCCAGGCCTAACAGGTATAACAGCTGATCTGATCAAAAAGGCTGGAGGTACTGGTGTAAAAGAATTGACGAGGATTTTTAATAACATCTTAGTAGCAAGACAGCCACCTGAGGACTGGAGAGAGAGCTGGACAACGCCAATTTATAAAGGCAAAGGAGATGCCCTTCTGTGTGGAAAGTACCGAGGAGTCAGACTGTTGGAGCATGGAATGAAGATATTCAAAAAGGTGCTGGAAGGAAGGCTGAAGCAGATAGTGAAGATAGATAACCAACAGTTTGGATTCTGTGCAGGTAAATCCACAATAGATGCAATATTAATCATGAGACATTGCAGGAAAAGTTTCAACAGAGGAGGAAATGCTTGTACCATGTGTTTGTGGACTTGGAAAAAGCTTTTGACAGAGTACCAAGGAGAGTTATAGAGTGGGACTTGAGAAGACAGAATGTGCCTGAGAGACTCATTGCAGCTGTCATGTCTCTCTATATTGATACAAGATCAAAAGTCAAGACAATAGCAGGAACATCAGGAAATTTTGGAATAGGAGTTGGGGTACATCAAGGGTCAGCACTCAGGCCATTGCTGTTTAACATAGTAATGGAGGAGGCAACACGGGAATATAGGGGGGAAGGCCCATGGGAATTGCTGTATGCTGATGACCTAGTGCTGACAGCAGAGACTAAGGAAGAAGTGGTGGAAATGCTTAATAGATGGAGAAATGGAATGGAGAGGAGGGGAATAAAAAATAAATATGGATAAGACAAAGGTAATGGTGACAGGCAAGAAACCAGTAGAAAGAATTCAGTCAGGAAAATGGCCATGTGGATGCTGTGGCAGAGGAGTAGGAGTGAACTCAGTGTTGTGCACGGAGTGTAATAAGTGGTGCCATAGAAGGTGTTCAGGTCTGCAGAATTTGAGAGGAGTGCAAAATTTCCGCTGCCCAGCCTGCATAAGAAGAGAGGTGGAGGGAGCTGAAGCAGAGGATGCGCTAGAGGTGAATGGGAACACACTACAGGAAGTGCATCAGTGCTGCTATCTAGGAGATATATTGGACTACAAAGCAGGGGTGGAGAGATCAGTCAGAACAAGAGTGGCAGCAGCATGGTTAAAGTGGAAGGAAATAGCTAGCCTACTGGTCAACAAACACATACCACTGAGACACAGAAGTAAAATATATGAGGCCTGCATTAGACCAGTACTGATATATGGTGCTGAAACATGGGCTTTGACAGACAGACTGATGAATGTTCTGAGGAGTACTGATCGTAGAATGTTAAGATACATGGCGGGAGTGAGGTGGGAGGACAGAGTTTTGAGTGAGGAGGTACCCAGAAGATGCGGGGTGAAGGATCTCGATATCATCTTGAGGCAGAAGCGGCTTAGATGGTTTGGTCACGTGAGGAGGAGTGAGGAAGGGAGCTGTGTGAGAACAGCAGAGGAACTGGAAGTGGTGGGACATCAACTGCCAGGAAGACCTAAGAAGACCTGGAAAAGTGTTGTAACGCAAGATATGGAAAGACTGGGTATTGGAGAAGATTTAATCCAGGATAGGAAGCAGTGGAGAAAAGCCATCGCACGTCCAACCCGTTTCAGTGTGGGAACAGAAGGACGAAAAACGAAGATGATGATGATGATTAGAACACTGTGTGAGAGTTCCAGAATTGAGACAGTTTCATAATTAGTACTATTTTTTTTGTAACTCTCACACAGTGTTCTAATCATCATCATCATCTTCATCTTCATCACCACCACCACCACCTAACCTATCAGCAACAATCAATTACAGTACTCACTTACTCAAAAAAATTACAAGTGTATAATGCTATGTTGTTGGTGAGTAACCCTGGTTTGTCTTGCTGTGCAATGAACCAGTGTTCCCTTGCAGTAGATAATGCCTCACTGTGACAAGGCACAGCAGACCACAGGAAACGGTGTGGAGGTTTGGTTCAGGGATAGGCCCCACAATTGTGTCTCTCCACTCAGTTAACAGGCCCCACAGTAGGCTCCACATCACCCATTCCTTGGTTATATGGTTACCACCCAGCATTGTAAACAGTTTCCTGGGCTACAGGAAACCATTTGCCTTGTCACTCAGTGTAGAGTCACCTGCAGTGGAAGAAGAGTAATAAAAAGTGACAGGGAGGATGGAAGAAATACGAAGGCAGGAGAGCAGGCAGAGAAAATGAATGATAAGGGTGAAGGAAAAAGTTGGCAACACTACATCAAGTGAGTGGATGATGGCTGCCACCACCTACCACAACATGGTAAAAGACAATTAAAACAAAGGAAAAGACCACACGGCACTATGGGTAATTCAGATGCTGGATATACAACAGATAAGGAATTGGAAACGGCTGATGTGGATGAGGACACAATGAAGGGCAAACACGACAAAGCCAGAGTAAGGCATGATTAAGATAAGTCTCGTACTTTCCAACTTCTTATTGATTTTCTTGGCTAAATATCATGACAGAATCAGGGAGATTTCCTAACACCTCTTCTTTGGCAACTTATTTTGCCTCTTCCATCTTAATATCCTTTATGAAGCTACTGATGAAAATTATGTTAATACTAAAAGTGTGAAAATAATATAAACTGGTGCTGGAGACTGATGGCTTCATGTGATGGCACTGATATAATGGGATGGCTTCACTCCCTGGGTATACAAACAACCCTTACCTACTTCCCTATCCCCCAGGAGGAGGATGGTGGACTGCAGGAGGGCAACTTAAGCCTGCCGTCCACTTGGTTCACATTTCAGACAATCACAGGGCCACAACAACCACTAATATTCTACCACTAAATACAAACGCAATTCTATACATTATATTCTCCTTACAGAACATATTATCACATCACTTTGCATTTAAAGGCTTTAACATGCTTGCCTGTATCGGCCTTGGTCACCTTAGGGGCGGCACAATAATATATATCCCACTGAACGGAAATATGAGTAGCTATAAACACCAAGCCAATCCATACACAGTACAGTATTACTCTCAGTTAACTGTGATATGAGTCTGGCATTCTCATTAATGTATCTATCTGTCTATCCAGCCATCCATCTATTCCTGTCTGTCTCTCCACATTTTCATTTAACTGCTTTCCGAGTGTCAAAAATTCTCATACTCTGGCATCAATCTATCTCTCTGCCCATTTCTCTACTTGCCTGTCTGTCTGCCTGCCTATCTCCACCTACCTGTCTGCCTCCCTACCTACCTACCTTATATGCCTATCTATCTATCTAACCACCTATCTATCTAGACACATGCCTTAATCCTAGAATGGTTGGCTGTGAATAAATACCTGTCACCCTGTCCTATGCCATCACACTGCCTTCCCTCCAACTCACACCACCTTCATTCATATACCTTTCTATACCATCCCTCCATCTCATCCACAGTCTCTCTCTCCATCACCTGCATACTCTTCTAGTCATTTTCTTATTCTTCACCCTCTCATCTCCTCACTCAAGCTTCCAGCACTGTTACATCATCATCATCATCATCATCTAGATCTTTTTCCTACCTAAATACAGTTTGAGGTAGAGCTGTCACCAAATGACAGAGGGAGAAACTAACCAAAAGTCTACTCAATTGAATGGGCCACACAGTCAATGTCTCAGCCTCTGGAATCCTGACTCCACCCCACAGGCATGAACATCCACACTTATGCTTTTCATACCTCCTCCACAGCACCTGTTAGAATGAGTTGTGGTGGTTGAGAGGGATGCCTTCACGTGGTGGCACTGATAAAAAAAAAATTTACCTATGCACATGTCCCTCACAATCCCTCCCTATCCCTGCAAAGGAGGATGGTGGGCTGTAGCAGATGGACAACTTCAGTCTGCTTAGTTTACATTAAGTCAAGGGAAACCACAACAACGAAAAAAAACAAGTGCGTCATGTCTGTATACCCCCTTAGCCAAACCACAAGTCTGCAGTCCACTGGGTTCAAGTACAGATAAGCCTGGCACCACAATAACAACAATCATAATACGTTGTACAGCATGGCACCATCCAATTAAAGGATGGGAGTTGTCCTTATCACTAAGCATTCATTGTAAACAGATAACAGGCTGGCAAAGGGTGAGGACAGGGAGATAAACTGATGTAAGAGCTCAGCATGGGACTGTCAAATGCTGTACATCAAAGCAACATGCATGGATAATGATACTCTGATGTGCTGTGCAGTGCTGTGCCTCTAAGTGCAGTGCCTCTAAGTGCAGTACCTACAATCTAAGTGCATCTGTAGTTTATTCACTTTAACTTGGTGGAGGTTTTCATACTTTCATTCACTTAAACTTTATGGATATTCATCTTCTTACAGCCTGTTTGCTATACATCAATAGCAGAGTAGGACAATGCTGCAGCGCTGTGTACTTTCCAGTGCACTTCTTGATGACTGGCACCATATTATAATGTCATCTTATGGGTCAGCAGTCAAGATGGAGGGCTGGCAATGTTACACCAAGTTAAAGTGAACAGAACTGTGTGTACAATACCAACATGGTTTCTGAGTACTGTACGCTACCTGTTGCCTTGGTGTTGGACGGGACACCTTCACGTGGCAGCACCAGTACAACCAGACGGCAGTTAAATAAATGCCCCTGAACTACCTCTCTGTTCTCTGAATGACGGCTGGTGGACTGCACGAGAGGGATACCCAGGCGGCAGTCCAACAAAGCCTGGTTCTGATACGCCAACAACAACAACAACAACAACAACAACAACAACAACAACAACAACAACCTGTCCTCACCCTTTGCCTGTACTGTCTCCTTTTTTCTTATACAAAAGAAAAATTTGAGTTTAAGTTTCCCTTCATGGAATCCTCATATTGATGTTGGCCATGGTACAGCTTCATTTTTTTTTTTCTAGGAAGTACACAAATAGTCAAAACAGCTAACTGCTTCCTCACAGCTGCTTCAGGCTGATGGGAATAAAGAAATCCAGGATCTATATATTTAACTCTGTGACACAGTGAGAGTTTCAGGTTCAACTTGACACTGTCCTTGTGTCAGAATGTTTGCTTTGAGTGATAATTGTGTATGAGGGAGGGGGGAGTGAGTTGGGGGGAGGGCAGTCAAATGGTGGGTGACAGAATGACTTGGAGGCATTTTGTCTGTGGCCACCCTTTGCAGGAGTAGGGAGTCAGGCTATGGATTGATAGTTAATTGTGTGGCTGGTTTCCAAGTTTGTATAGGGCTTATAACAATTTGTCTTTCTAGGAGTTATTCTTCTTTAATGTCAAGAGATGTAGTGTGTCTGTTCTAACCTGACAAATATCCCCAACACCCTTCGCCTACACTGATGACTAAGTGTAGTACGACTGGAGGGTCAGTTTGACTAGTAACCAGGGAGACTCACTACTGCCTCATATCTAAGGCTCATCACAATTCATGTAACCACATTTAAGCCATCAAGCTGTGAGAGTGGGGCAGTTCCATCTGATGAAAACAGAGACTACAATACTATAAATAAGAGTGCCTCTCACCACACTGGAAACTCATTATCTAGCTCCATCTCACACTGTCCTCTGACATGGCTGCCCTCCCTCCATCTTACACCACCCTCCTTCATATACCTCTCTACCCTTACACCCTCTACTTCATCTTTGGTCTTCTTCTCCCCCTCAACCTCTCTCCTAGTCAGTCTCTCATTCCCCATTCTCTCCTCATGGCCAGGGTACTCCATCTAACACTTATCAGCAAATCCACATCAACACCACAACACTCCTTCACTTCCTCACTGCTGTGTCCTTCCACGTACCTCCACATGTATCACATCCACATCACCACAACACTCCTTTACTTCCTCACTGCTATCTGTCCTTCCACATACCTCCACATGCTTCACATCCAAATCAACACCACAACACTCCTTAACCTCATCATTTGTGTGTCTGTTTCTCCAATTAACTCCACATAAAAACACATGTTCACATACACACAAACTTACATACATGCATAAATCAACACCACAATGCCCCTTTTAACTTCCTCATTTGTCTGTCTTTCTCCATATAATTCCGGGGGGCCGGGTGGCTCAGTGGTGGAGTGTCTGACTCGAGACCAAAGGGTCAAGAGTTCGCGCCTCGCCCGTGTAGCTGCCCTGCTGGGAGAGGTGATGCTCTCCCTTCACCTAGCGGGGCTGTATGATCAATCAAGGTCTAGCTTGGAGAATTAATTTCTTTCCATATAACTCCTCATTCTCCCCTAACTAAACCTAACCTAACCTAACTACACCTCTAAAGAAGAATGGCAACAACAATAAGAACCTAGTGCCAAAATCCAGCAGACCTCTAAAGAATTAACCAAACTTAACCTAACCTAATGTGGTGAATTCAGCACAGGCTGGAACAACTTCAATGCCGAAACACACAGTGCAGAGTAGGGTCCTTACTCTGCATTTTGTGTCATACTTATCACGGTTAACCTATCCTAATGTAACCCAACCTAGGATTAAAAAAAGAACTAACAACAAAGCTCAACATAACTCCACATGCTCCTTTAACTAAACCTAACTTAACCTAGTTAGGTCTTAAGAGAACTAATCCCAAAGTACCCAAACTTGAACCTAACACACCCTAACCATTATATACTTCACTTACCCACACTAAGCACAGCTCCCATCAATTCCAGACAACAGAGAGTATACTGTATTGTGATCTGGACTTAGAATAAACTGGTGAGATATATGATTAACGTAGATAAGTATAAATTATGTCAAACTGAAATAAACTCAATGAAGGGTTCCTAACACTAAATATCAACAATCATACTGCACTACTTTAAAACTAGGAGAGCTACATTACAGGGTATATATGACAAAGGAGGAAATATATATAAATAAATAAATATGACCAAAACAAGCATACTGAACTGAAGAGTGGATTCCAAGCACCAGGTATTGATGATCCTGTGGCAGTAATTCAAATAAACAATACTGTACATGAACGATGAGGTAAAAAAAAATTATAACAAGAAGAAGACAAATCAAGCTAAGACACAGCCAAGAAAATCAATGGGGTAAGAAACTGTGACCAAAAGACCAAGGCAAGATAAAAAAGACCAGAGCAAGATAAAATAAATATCAGGTCTATAGGAAAGGTGGTGACTCAGTTTAAATATCAGGTAAAAGAGGTGGATGGTCAAATTAAACAATGAATTATGCAAGAAAGAATCAGACCCAAACCAATAATAGCCATGAAATTACAAGACCAAATACCATATGACCAGTAACAGCTAAAAACCATATGTCTATTAAAAAAAGGTCTGGGATGTACTGAACACAAAGATGGTGATGGTGTCAAACAAAATTAATATGAATCTTACAGGAAACCATCAGATCCATACATGATACTTTTTTGATCAAGTGTACAGCAGTGATTATAAAAACTACACCTTTATCCCTTCCCTACATTGAGAAATAACATTAACTGGTGTAAAGAAAATATCTGGGATGCACTTATAAAGGTAGCTAAAACGGGGGGATGACCCAGGCAAAATGAACAACTGAATCCTGTATGAAATCACTGAAATCACTAAACAAATTTTTTCTTTTTGTTTACTGTGTTCTGATGTTGACTTTTAAAGTGAAAAATGCCTGTCAAAATTCAGCATCTGTAACTTCTGAAACTACCACACTTTCAAGAATACTGAGTAAGCATTTCATAATTCTTTAAGAAGACTGTGGATCAATATTAGTCTGCAGTTGTAGTCATCAGCAAAAGTTCAACAATTTCCTGCATACTCCGGAAATGGAAGGTGTTACACACACTATTTTTAAGTGATACCAAAACAGGGTGTCCTAGGATCTGATGCACTAAACTCAGGAGGACATAAGATTATGAGGAAAAAATCATATTACCATGGGAGCAATTCACCACTATTACAGAGCCGCAGTTACTAATGACTCTATTGACAACAATCATTTCCCTCTACTCATAAGGTCAATAACTACAGCTCTGTAATGGTGAAGAACTGGACCCATGTTAGTACTGCATTATTACTCTTGAAGTTAGTACAGCAAGTCCTCCGACACCCTGTACTAAACACACAAAAAAGAATATAAGAATAGATACTCTCATTCACTTGGAAAATGAGAAATATACTGCCAACACTTTTCTGATGACTTAACCAATAGTATGAGAAGGAGAGAAACCATCATTCACCAGGGGAGCACTGTGAAATACATTGCCAACACTTTTCTGAGGGTTTAGGCTATGGTATTACAAGGAAAGGTCCTCTCATTCACTTGGAGAGGAATGAGAAATATATTGCCCACACTTTTCTAATGGTCCAGGCAATGGCAGACATTACACACCATTTTTATGTGAGAGTAATATGAGGTACACAACAATGGAGTATGAAAAAGAGGGATTATCTGTGTCATTTGGGAGGGGTAGAAAAAATATGATGGGCAGGTTACAATGCAGGCAGATGACTGTTGGCAAACACCTGTTCATGGCTGTACCTTACACCAAAACAGTACATACAAAACACCAGCCCAATACATAACACCAGAGGCCCTTACACACACAACCATGAATTTCTGTGTAGGCTTTTCCAATCACAATGCTGACAGATGATTACTGGTAAATTGTTGCTTATGGCTGCACAAGACACCAGCACATAACTCCAGTAACCCTTTCACACACAGTCACAAGTTTCGGCACTGACTTTTCCAAACACAATGCTTGCCTAACAAGATGAGGCCTGACAGACGGCTAAGCAACTTTTTCATTTAATATTTACTTTCCCAGATTCTGTGGCACGATTCACTATGCACATAAATACGCAGCTTCAGAAGGTATTTTCTGTATCTCACACTAGGTCCATACACTAATTTAAGAGGCATTATAATATTTTCTGGTCGTTTCTGTGACTCACGCATATATGCCAATTTGAGAGGTATATCATGACACATTAATATTTCTTTACCTTTAATCAAGCCCATTTGCTACTTTATGAGGTATATCACTGCACATCAATAATATCTATAACAAATACCCATTTACTAATTCAAGATGTATATCACTGCATTTTCAGATCACTTCCATGACTCAAATCACAGCAAGCGTAACGTGGAGGCGACTCATTTGTGGCCACTTCTTATGGGACTAAAGCATCCGGCAATACTCAAAGCCAGACAGAAAGATACAATGTTGAGGTGAAATATGCTAAGTAAATCACAAAGAGGTGCTAAAAAACCTCATATGCCACCTCAGTACAGCCACTAATCCTAACCTACTGCTGTTATAATTTTTTCACCTCCACTTGGCCCAGATTATTATCCTTTTGCAGTTTGATTTCACATAGCTCAATGGCTTAAAAAGATAATGCTACAGCTCAACACAATATCCATGTCACTTCTTCATGACTAGCAATATATTCTAACATTAATCTCTTGTTACAACCCAGCATTCAAAATGGACAGATGGCAAATTTAGGTCAAGTTGAAGTGAAAAAAGGGTATCACAAGAAATAAACTATAAAGCCGTCAATGGGGTATGACAGTTGTATACCAAAAGGATCAACTACCTATCTCTCTACATACTTTACACACTGAGTAAAATAACCACTATAGGAAAATACATGAGTGCACAGTACAATAACAATACAGTACACATCTTGTTTACACACTGAAATTAACTTTTATAACACTAGGTTAATAAAACTGTGCACAAAGCATTAATAAAAACAAACCTATTATAGATAAAAAACAAAAACTGCAGTAGTACTGGCTGTAGTAGTAGTAGTAGTAGTAATAATTACTGTAGCTTAACCCTGATCCACTTGACCAAGGGGACCCATTGACTAAAGATAAGTAACCTCTCTTTTGCTGAATTCCCACAGGTTTCATACATTGTTGATGTATCTGCATCACTGAATGGCATGTGCTGTGCTGTGCTAGATTGTGTGTGTTGTGCTGTGTGAGCCTACTCTGCAAGTAGGGCACAAGTTGTCTATGATTTCAGGCGATGGCAGAATCGGTAGCAAGGTGGCCTGCAGTCCTAATGGACCACATTCAAATCCCAGCTGGGGCAGGGAACAGTTTAAGGATTTGAATTTAATAAAAAGCAGACTTTTCTGATCTACCAGATGACCTGCCGTCATGTCATAAAAATTCCCCGGCTGAACAGGAAGCCGAAGATAGAGACGTTAATGAACAGTATGGAGCCCTTAAGAACAACCTCTTGAGAGTTACCGATGCAATATGCGGTTGGACAAGAGGCCCACCAAGACATAAAGTAACTTGGTGGTGGGATGAGGGTGTAGAAGCCGCAGTTAAGGAGAAAAGAAGGCTTTTCCGGGAATGGAAGAATGGTGGTAACAGGGAGGAGTACTTGGCTGCCAAGCGCAGGGCTAGAAGAGAGGTATACAGGGCGAAGTCTGAGTCACAGAGACTTTTACTTGATAATCAAAATCATGGAGAAAGGAAAAATATGGTTTTTAGGGTGGCAAATCAGNGTAGTAGTAGTAGTAGTAGTGGTGGTAGTAGTAGTAGTAATAATTACTGTAGCTTAACCCTGATCCACTTGACCAAGGGGACCCGTTGACTAAAGATAAGTAACCTCTCTTTTGCTGAATTCCCACAGGTTCCATACATTGTTGATGTATCTGCATCATTGAGTGGCATGTGCTGTGCTGTGCTAGATTGTGTGTGTTGTGCTGTGTGAGCCTACTCTGCAAGTACGGCATACGTTGTCTATGATTTCAGGCGGTGGCAGAATCGGTAGAGAAGCGGCCTGCAGTCCTAATGGACCACATTCGAATCCCGGCTGGGGCAAGGAACAGTTTAAGGATTTGAATTTCATAAAAAGCAGACTTTTCTGATCTACCAGATGACCTGCCGACATGTCATAAAAATACCCCCGCTAATACCAGTACACCAGTCCTGTACGAGACAGCCCTAGCATGTATTCAATATGGATGGTGGGTGTTAACGCCGAAGTGGTGACATGTGATGTAGGAGGACTACTGGGCCCCAAAGAGGACTAATGTAACTTGGGAATAGGTTCTGAAGCTTTTGTCCAGAGTCGCAGAAAAAAAAAAAAAAAAGACAACTTAGGAGGGCTGGGTGATGTTTTGATCTAAGCCAAGAAAGGTGAACTCAGTCAGCTTCATTTAAGGATACCTCTGATGGCTGGACATCAGGAGGAGGGGCTTATAGTGTAGTGTTCTGATCTGGTGTTGTATTGCCTTGTGCATGAAGTGGGTATGAAAGGCTTCCTTCAACATTAGAGCATGAATATTTGGAGGTGGGATATTGTTGGAGAGGGTCAGGTAATGTGTGCAGGGTTGACTGTATGTGCCTGGTTGTATGTGTGGCTCTGTCATATAACAACAAGGGCATAGTGTGTTACCACTGGTTGCCATGGTGGTGGTATTATTAGTAATGCATTGTTTCATGGGTCACAGTAAATCATTCTGCTTGTCACTCAATGTAGCCAACTGAAGGCAGCAGTACATCCAGTGAGTGGATGGTAGGTGCCCCCATCTACCACAAAAGCAATTCACGTACACTTGATATACAAAATTATGTTGACTGCGGACTCATGCCCAATGCAAAAAATCAATCCCTTGTCATCCAAAAGCAGACAAGTTTACAGATCCACTCCACCTACAACAGTACATAGCTCAGATAACCATAGAGTCAGACACAACTCTGGTGGTCCACTCCACCTACAACAGTACATAGCTCAGACAACCATTTGGTCAACAGACAGAACTCTGGTGGTCCACCGACTTCAGCTGCTCTAACCAAGTGTGACCCACAAAGATCTAGTCCCAAGGGGTGGCTGGGGCTCCCCACCCTAACATGCCACTCAAGGAAAAGCAACTAGTCACTGGACTGAAATCTGTGAACTGAGTAGGTCATAGAGGGTCCCAACACTGATGAGTAAATAAACAACTGAATGATGGTTGGGTGGCTGTGAAATATGCAGCACCTCGGTTGCTACCATCAGATATGTGGTGACGGCCCATCATGAGGTGTGACGCGTGCCAGGCTTATTGTTGTAACCCCTGCCCGTCATAAAGTTCCCATCCGGCACCAACCAGCACGCACGTGGTTATGAACCATGTGACTATAGCATCAGAGAGCTAAGTGTGTGTACAAGGGCTGTGTCATCCACTAAGTGCCACGACCCCATCTTCCACCATGTGTGTCACGGCTCATTTCACCACGGCCAGTCCTGACCCATTCTCGAGCAACTCCAACGCCAACGGCACGAGACACGACCTGATTGTGGTGCAACTGACATCCAGTGACACACTATGACAGGCTGTATGTTCTGTTAAGTGTGTGGGACCCTGCCATCCACCCACACGCAATCCTTCAATGACCCCCCAGCAGGACAGAGACCGGGGCAAGCCTAAACAGTCCACTGAAGGTCACAGTGACCACTTGCTATTCTCTGAGCAGCAACTTGTAAGCAGGGATCCCCAGCCACCTCTTAGATTTGGACCCTTGTGGGTCCCATTTGGCTAGAGTGCCTGAGTGCACTGAACCACCAGAGGCCTGTCTGTTGACAAAGTTGCCTGAACTGTGCACTGCTGTAGGCTGCAGTGAATTCCTCAACTTGCAAATTTGTACAAGACAAGGCAAAGTTTTTTTTTTTTTCATATATAGACATGAAGTTCACAGCCAAACAATTTCATAACTCAGATGTACTATATGCTATGTGCTTCAGTAAGAGGTGGATGCTACCACCATCCACTCACACAATGTACTACTGCTCTTCATTAGAATACACTGAGTGACAAGCCAAACTGTTTACTGCAACCCAGACACCAATTATTATTTCTATGAGGCAGTATGTATAGTTTAAGGGGCTTTGGGACATGCTTCCTGCTTTGCTTTGCCCTGTGTTTCGTACCTTTTCAAATGTCTCTCTATCTATGCTTATCCCCCTTAGCAAAGGTCTATCTGAAAAGGAATTTTTTACTGTACAGTACTATAGTGCTGAATAGGGACTCCTTCATGTGGCAGCACTACGACCAGATGGCTCAAATGCTTGGCTACACGACTGTCCCTGATTCCCCTCCACATCCCCTAGAATACCAGTACACCAGTCCTGTATGAGACAGCCCTAGCATGTATTCAATATGGATGGTGGGTGTTAGTGCTGAAGTGGTGACATGTGGAGATGTAGGAGGACTACTGGGCCCCAAGGAGGACTACTGGAACTTGTGAATAGGCCCCGAAGCCTTTGCCCAGAGTTGGACATTAAAAAAAAAAAAAAAAATCCAAAAGAGGGCAGTGGACTTGGAAAAGGTCAGTTTTGTCCTCCAGTCACCAGATTGACATTCAGATAGGCCAAGGGTTGCTACTCCCACTACTATTCCTACAACTGCAATTTTTGGATACAGACAGCTTACATACCTATAATGAAAAATGAAGACAATCCCATCTTACCTCCTCCAAGGTGTAGGGGCCCCAGGCTAGGCTGCTGTGGTCCAGTTTATTTGAGGATAAATGATGTGCCACATCTCTTGATACAATTACATGACTGGAAAAACCCTCAGTCACCTCTTAAAGATCAAACTTATGCCAAGTTGTCCACAAACCCAAGTTTAGGCTGCCATTCCACTACATTTAAATAGTAGATGACCAGTCTACTTCCACTAACATTAACTGAAAAACCTCCA
>JAGKTI010004552.1:0-49888 GCA_018397915.1 Birgus latro
TATAGATGTATAGACCTGTGGAATAGCCTGGACAAAGAGATCGTCCAGTCTAAAAACTTAAATGAGTTTAAGGCAAAATTTGACTTATTGAGAAACAGAGACGGGACCCCACGAGCGTAGCTCATTTCCTGTATATCACAATTAGGTAAATACAATTAGGTAAAATACACAGGGGTGAATAAAACCCATGTATAAAGTCAACAACTGTGCAGGGGTAAAGAAGGTACGGAGTCGGCTTAGCACACCTAATCTCTTGGAAGCAGATTTTACAAAAGATGTAATATGATCTTTCCAAGATAAATCCCGAGTGAATGAAACCCCAAGCATTTTCAAGGATTATGCAGGATTGAGCTGAATAATATTAAACATTAGTGGGTACTTCTGTGGATGATTTTGTTGGGTTGATAGGTGTAAGAAGTGTCTTTGATGCATTAAAAACAAGAAGATTATTGTTACCCCAGTCAGAGATGCGAGCCAAGTCAGACATCAGGTGTACCATAGCCTCATCCCTTGTTTGCAGTAGTAGTACTTCCCTTGTTTGTTGAAGGAACTGCTGAGATGGACGTTGTGGGAACTGAATGGAAAGGTGAAGGGTGGAATAATCAGCGTACGAGTGGATAGGGTTAGATGTACAACTTAGAAGGTCATTGATGAATAAAAGGAAGAGAGTTGGTGATAGGACAGACCCCTGAGGAACACCACTGTTGATAGATCTAGAAGAAGAACGCTAGCCGTCCGCAAATTGTTTTTTCAGAACAGTTGCTTAAATTTTGAAAATCACCCGAATACCTGGTATGAATAATCATTTTCTTTTAGCTAGCATTAGTTTCACTGGGTAGATGTTCATCATCATCATAATCATCCTGTCCCTTGTTTCCACCAGTACGTAGGGTGGGTTAGGATCCCAAAGCAAAGTACCATTCATCTTCATCAGCTATGCATTTGTGACTTTTTCCTCTGAGTTGCATCACTTATACAATTTCATATCTACAATGACCTATTTTCAGTTGAATGTGTAAGGTTTAGTTCTTATTTACCAGATGTTGAAGGGAGGATGTGTGTATGAAGATTTGTAGAGTACTGTACTTTGTTTTTATCTGACAGTTTCCAGCAAGATTTTTATTGAAGCTTGGTAGGAAAGGTTTATAATGCTGCCAGATGCTGTGTGTGTTAGAAATAAGGTTGTATATTTTTAGCGAACAGCTGTCACCAGTTTTTACTTTCAAAATTTTTTCCCTGAAGCAATTGTTCTTTGCTTGTTAACATTTGAAGGTCCTACAAGGTTATAGATTTTCAGGCTTTATATTAATTTAAGCTAAAGTTCTAGTTTTAGAAGTATGATTAATTATTCATAAATCTTTGTGCTAACACTGTGATATTGTTTTTTGTGGTTGGTGCAGACATAACATTTGCCAACACTAATGCAGTGACTTGTGTTTTTTCAGGTTGATGCAGGCATAACGTTTGCCAACCGGAAGTCAGAATCAGACTTCAAGTACATGTTTGACATCAAGACCCCCAAGCGTGTTTACTATCTGTGCGCCGAAACTGAGCAGGAGATGAACCGCTGGGTGGACTGTGTGTGTCACGTGTGCGGCCTCAAGATATACTCACAAGAAGATGAATACCCGCCTTTACCCCCTGATCACCTATCACCCACCCCTCCCTCAGCCACCCCCCCTGCCTCCCTCCACACGCTACCCATTGACCACCATGCTCTTGAGTCACCACCCTTGTCCCCATCATCACCTGGGTCGTCCATATCAGGCCCTTATATTCCCATCAGTACATGTTTTACTGGGAAAAGGACCCCAAACACAAATACTAACTTTCCTTTTGGTGATGATGTGCCCTTGATAAGAGCAATGGATAGCCACCGATCTAGCATACCCAGTGAAATGGCCCCTCCACCTCCAATTATAGGCCATGACAGCCAGCCACCCTTGACTCAGGCTCCTCCCCCTCCCTCTGTTAATACAGGGGCCATCCCACGTGACTCCTTTGACAGTCATAGAGCGTTAAGGCCATCTGGGACCACCCAGGAAGATGCGTTAAGTGTACAGTCGCCACTCGGCACCGAAGGCAGTAGTGTGTTCAGTGAAGATGAATGGGTTCCCACACCAATGAAAGTTGAGGCGAAGTTCTTCAATGAGGGCAGTAGACCTATGGGGGGTCTTCAGGTTAGAGATATTTACTCCAAGGAAGGAACTGGTAGGTTGTCACCGGGAACTGGGAATGGTGTTGTTGCCTTGGCTAGTGAAGTACGAGGCCTCACTCTAGCAGACGAAGATCACCAGATGCTTACAGCCCCACCCAGACCTCCCAAACCGGCCCATCTTGCAGAAATTCAGCAGCAGACTTACCAAAACATAGAGTCATTTACTAGAGCACCAATAGTGAGAAGAAACAGTTCAAATGACAAAGTTAAAAATGGATATGGGGGTTCAGTCATAGTACAGGAGAGTGTCGCTGTACCCTCTGACCCTGAGCCTTCCCCTGTGTCTGTGAGTAGCTCCTTGCCTCCATCTACTCCACGTGAGGTGAATGAGGAGTCTCATATGGTCTTTAGACCCCAGCAGTTTGTAGAGTCCATGAGTCCTCAGGCAGCTGAACGAACTAAACAAAAGCAACAACCTTGTTACAATAACTTTGTTGTAACTCCCATACAGGGACAAATATTTTCTTACGATGTGCGTCACCATGACAAACTTGGAGAACTGGACCCCAGAATATCCCCTGCAGCCTTATACTCCAACATCCCACAGTCAGGCAAGAGTCCCGTCCACCCTCCCGCAGTTGATAGAGGCCTCAAGCCTAAGAAAGCCCCCGATTGTGGCAACCCTAGCCCTGCCGACATACCAGTATCCTCCACCCCGTCCAGCGGTGGACCTCAGGAGGTTCTGGGTGCAGTAGGAGGCTCCCCTGCACCCCCTGCCTCTGCCCCACCTATCGTAGATAGGAACCTGAAGCCAACAAAGAATCCCCCAGAGCCTGTGACCAAGAACCTGTTTGTCCTGGACCCAGCACCAGTACGGAACAAGAAACACAACCAGAGAAAGCCTCGAGCTGCCCCCTCCCCCACTCCCCCTTCAGCTCACAATGGCCGTGGAACTAATGAGAGCGGTGATGAGCCTGACCCCTCCACCCCAGGCAGCAGGCGAGATTCAACCAATGCCGATGAACAGGTACTTGTCACTGTTGTAAGTTAATTAAGTTTCTTTAGTTAGATTTCGTGGACTTTCTGAGATTCTGTATGTGTGTGTGTGTGTGTGTGTGTAGACTCAGTGTTCTAGTAAACACAATAAAATTTTCAGTTTCGTGGAATAGGTCAGAACAAAGATCTTCCATAAAAATGGTATTTTTGGATAACAAAATGCAGAATTATACTCATAGAATTGTAACTGCCTAGAGTGTATTAATGCTGTAGATTAAGATTTTCACTTATTAAAACACTGTATTTTATATTTGCAGGGAAATTGTGGAATAAATTCTTGACTTGGATGTACTACCATGAGAGTGGAATGTGGCCACAGGCTTGGTTGCCAGCCACACAGTCATCATTCTTAGGTAGCAAACTTAGCCACAGATACATACTGTAGCATCAGTCCAGGCAGAAATCTCACATTTTTACAAATATTACACATTGTAGTTTTTTTTCTTTTTCCGAACAGTTTTCAGCAGTCATTAGGAAGTAATTACTGTAACTGTTTTTGGCACTTGGTTTAGCTTCTGGTCCATTGAAAAGATCAGCTATACTTTGGCCACCTTCAATATGGGGAATCCTTAAGAGGAATCATGATGTAACTTTTTTATGTACAGTATGTAGGCCTGTGTACCGGTATGCATGAAACACATGTATCATCAGAGCAGCTGAGAATACCATATATATACATTATGCTATTCCAGAGAAAAACTTTGGTATTATATTTCTTGAGGTAATTGAGTGCTCTGGATTAAACTTTTGGAAAGAGATTTTTATTATTTTTTCTTTTTACATGAAAAGGCCTCTTTGGTAAACTGGTGTTCTGTAAGAATGGAGTTTCATTATATTTTAATCTTTGGTGATGTCTCCTACTTATCATTCTACAAAGGTTTAGCCTAGATTAATCAAGTATTTCCAGGACTGCAGGATGGGGGGTTCCCACTTGATAAATACTTTCCATACAAACTTTAGCCTTGATTTGTATTTACTTTCTCTTTCTTTGCCTCCCATTGCAGATTTTCTTCCCAATCCAGAGTGCATCCCAGTTAGAGAAGGAAATCCAGTACCTTGACCTTGATCTGGACCAAGAATCCCGGCAGAGTCCCAAGAGTGTGAAGGGGTCGGGAGGGTCCAAGGGTGCCCTGGTGGCAGCCTCGGCTCCCTCAGTTGTTTACAAGAAGGTCGACTTTGTGAAGACCGATGCGTTCAACAAGATGAGAGTCAGTGTGGAGGACACATACCGTAAAAACCAGTAAGAGTTATGATAAGGGATGTTGTTGTAGTGTGAGATACAGTAACATACAGTGTATTGAAGTTGTAGTGTTAAAAGATTGTTTATTGGTTGAAGTTGTAGTAAAAGGCAGTTAGAGTTGACCAGTAAGAGTTGTGGTAGAAGGAGCTGTTGTAGTAAAAGATGTGGAAATTGGATGAAGTTGTTGCAGTAATAGGTGTGGTATTTCATTGAAGTTGTTGTAAGGATAGTGAGTAGTTGAAGTTGTAGTAAAAGGTAATTGATGTTTAAAAAAAAATGATTTTGGAATTGTTACAGATTCAAAAGGAGTTGAAGTAGAAAAGATAAAGTAGGTTTTAGAATGGTTGTAGATGATAAAAGGAATTGTAGTAGAAAAAGTATGGTAATTGGTCGAATTTGTTGCAGTGAAAGGTATTTAAATTTGCAAAATGCAGGTGAAGGAAAAAATAATCAAATTAGGAATGGAACTAGATCATGGACTCATTGCACAAGCCCTTTCAGCACAGGGAAGTCCTTTTATTTTACTCCAGCTGATGTTTGACTACTGTATTTTATTCAGTTTAGAAGAGTGTATGTGAGTGAGGTGGAGGGGGGAGGAGAGACAGGATGAGATAGAGATATGGTGTGGAGAGATATTCGAGAGAAGGGGATGTGATTTGTAATGAGGCAGCTTGATGGAGGCGTTTTGTTTGTGGCCACTCCATGTGCGATTAAGGGATCTGGCCGTTGATAGATAGATGGTAGAGACCAGCTGATTGTGAAGGGACTGAGCAAACTAAAACAGATGTCACAGAGGTACAAGAGGCTACATCAGTAACCCCTTCAGTGCCGCTTCCCCCCCCCCCCCTTTTTCAGCCACTCATCTCAGATTTTGAAAAAAGAAAGAAAAGAAAAAGAAAACTACTGAATACTGGCAAATTTGTGTGTGAGAAGTGGGTACTAATTCATTAATAACTTCAAAGAAAGTTAACCACTTCAAACAGATGATGTGCTTTTTACTTTATTCTTGCTACCTGCAGATGATTCTGTATAGCTTCAGGGGCTCATTCAAAGCAGGAGTGATTAGATAAAGCCATCATTTATCCCTTCAGTGGATACAAGAGGTCTTTCCTAAAGCTAAATTAATTTACCTGTAGGTATGTAAAATAAAGGGCACTATTTTTTAGTTTATTGTTTCTGTATCAGACTATTTTAGTTTCAGGGATATGTCTTGCACAAAATGGTTTAAGGCTATGTCTAATCCTATGTTGAGTAAAAATCTTTCCATTGTTGAGTAAAATCATCTATATAGCAAGAACAAAATAGAAGGTACTGTATGTCACTGGTTTGAATGGGTTAATCAAGGAGTACATGTAACCGTGTGAAAGATATGATGCACTATCGCGGTCAAAAGTTCATTGACACTGCTGCCTGCTATGATGTGATGCACACAACAATACAGTATGGAAAGGATACCCTGTGGTATTCTTGGAGGAGTGAGAAATATGGAAGGTGGTATGAGATGGAAGGATAGTCCCTGGTGTCTGAAGAGAAATGAGAAATATGGAAAGCCTGACACTTGCAAGGGATTTTAAGCGACTTTGGTTCATGAGAGTACTAGTTTAATAATGGCTTACAGTGCACATCAAGTTCTTTTGACAGGAAATGCTAATTAACACAATACAATCATATTTATATAGAATGATGACACTTCATTATAGCATGTAATTATGCTGTGGTTAGAGACTGTCATGCTAGGAAGAAATTGCAGAGTTTGGAGAATGTTTTTCACTCAGTTTGTCAGGTTATAATTATCTGGTCACAGTTTTTATTTTTATTATATATATATATATATATATATATATATATTTTTTTTCTTTTTCAAGAAATTATTACTTATAATAGTTTTGCATTCCACTTTGGATTTTGGTAGGTTCCTTTCATTGTATTACCAGCACAACATCGAGTAAGAAAGGAACTCACTATTACCATATTTAATTTTGAAGTAACAGTACTGAGGACCAAACTTTGGTAACTTGTTAAATGTTTTTGAAATGGGTATGGTCTTGAGCCAAGCTTTCTGCTTACCTGCTATTCCCATCCTAGATTGATAGGAAGTTGTTGCCAGGTTTTTTAAACCAAAAACTTCTTGTTATTAGCTTGGAGCTTTCTTGACAACCCATGTAACACAGTCATGAACGGTTTCTTGAATGTGACTTGTTTTTGTTCTGTGTTGTTTTCTTGGAGAGAACAACTTTTCATGCTTAAGTCCTGTGGTTCCTTCTTTCCATTATAAAGAAAGAAAAATGAACTTTTCCTCTTTCAGTCTAACAAAGCTTTAAGACTGCCACCTGGAATGCTGTACAGGACAATATGTTGTTTGGTTTGACACCCTGGCTACGGCCTCCCTCCACCCAGGCATAAGATTAGAGGCTGGGCACAGGCTATGATTCATGAGTATGATGTTATGTTATATAGTATGTAGCTGTGTTGTATATTCATTCACCTTTACACATTATGTATTATTTGCAGTTGTGTTTTTGTTTTGCTCTGTGATCACTGTATATCTTTCCAAGTTTTGATCCCCTCCCCCCTTCACTTCAGTGATGTCCTTTTTCATTTTATTTGTGCTGCCCCTGTAGTCAGTTTATTTTCATCTGAGTGACTCTACACTGAGTGGCCAGCCAAATGGTTTCCCGTTCACAAAGAAACCATTTACTACGTTGGGTGGTAACCATATAACCAAATTTTGCTGCCCGGTGATTTAGTGGGTAATTATGGTGCTCCAGTCGGATTGAACCAGTGAAGGTTTATATCCAAGGGGTGGTTGGGGTTTATTGCTCATGTAATGCCACTCAGGGATGAGTGAGGCTGGTCACTCTCATCTTAAATGTCAGGACCAACTTGCCTAGCCCCGGGCTCCTACGCTCCTCATGGGGCAATGAAGGATTGATTGATGGATGGATAAAACTGGGCACTCTCACAACTTAAATACTAGGTTGCAGTTTTGTGATATTTGAAGAAGCCTCAGGTATGAGGTGGGAATTAAGTCTCCTTGATTACTAGTCAAATCAGTCCCCCAGTCTGACTACACTTGGTCATCAGCTGAACTGAAACAGGTCATGGATCTTTGTCAGGTGAAAACAAACTGATCATAAATTATTTTATTCAGATTAGGAGAACCTTCTCTGATACTGAAGAGGTTAGATATAGTTGTAGTAGTAGTTGTACACCCATTTTCATCTGAAATATGAATATGATGGAGTGCAGGCTTAAATTCTGCATTCCACCATCCTCCTCTTAGGGAGATGGGGAAGCATTGTAGTTGAGAGATGTTTGTATAACATGAAGACCATCTAACTCCACCAGTTCAGGAAATCTCTTCTAAGGTGAATAAAAGCCTGTAAAGGGGCAAGAATAATATAAGTAAGTCATGAGAGTGAAGTGACTTCCTTCCGTCAGATAGTGTATTTTTCATCTTATTCTTGGTATCCCAAGATGATTTTATTCAACTAAGGAAAGGCTTTTAGGCTTGAGGGGTTTAGACAGAGCCTTCATTGACCCTTTCACTATTATAGGTCCTTCTGAAAGTTGAAAAAATCTTGTCTTGGGTAATAAGAATAAGCCAAAATAATCTCAGTGTAGTGAAGAACCTGATATGTGAGGCGTTGAGAAAAGCAGAGGCAAACTCAGCTCCCAGAGAAGAATCTGATTTTTGTATGACTTTTCTATTACTTCTGGTATGTTTTCTATCTAAATTGTGGCACCTGGTGATTTAGTGGGTAATTAAGGCACTCCAGTTGGATTGAGCCTGTGCAGGTTAATATCTAAGGTGGTTGGGGTTTGTTGCTCACATAATGCCACTCAGGGATGAATGAGGCTGGTCACTCGCATCTTAAATATCAGAACCAACTTGCCTAGCCCCGGGCTTTTACACTTCTCACGGGGCAACACAAGATTAGATGATGATGTCTGTAGTATGGTGCTTCTGTTCAGTGTTATGACATTGAAAGGTTTCGTTAGTTCACTTTTACCATACTAAAAAATCATACTGAGTCAAATGCTCCATAACTCACAGGCTTTAAGTGCATGAACTTCAACCTTTATCTTCTCAGAGTTTGATTTTTGCCAGTTCGTTGCCCTTGTTTTTAACATTGCCTTGTGTAGTCAGCCTCCCCAGTTTGTTGTTTTTGATAAATGGAAATGGAGAGCTGTGGTATAGAATGCGCCCATTATTTTCAAATAGTACTTTTTTATTTTTTGTTAGCAATAAGGTTCTTCCAGGAGAGATATTGTCCCTCCCCTTCTCTTGTCTGGCTGTCTCCCTCAGGTACTCTCAAGACTGTGAAGTTGAAAGCTTGGGAACTCAGCACAACCTCATTCTAATTTCCCAGTGTCCCTAGTTTTCAGTACAGGCAGTATTCATTATGAGTAGCCTTTTTTTGGCATACATTTTTGCTATTAAGTCCTCATAAAATTAAAGAAAAACTTCCTGTCTTAATTCCAGTGCTCTGATTTACAGTATGATGCATGTAAAATATTATGGGTATTTTAGAGCTCCATGAGCTTTATTTACTAGTTCCCCTAAATACAGTACTGGTACTTGTCATGTGTAAGTAAAATATTTTGGGTATTTTAGAATTCTGGGACTGGTTAGTTTCCCTGATTTTCAGTATCAAATGTATGTAAAATTATGTGATATATAAGAGCTCATCTCTTTCTTATAATGAGGACTTTGCCTGTACCAGTTGTGTGGGAAAAGTTGTGATAATGTGGAATGTTCTTGATTTTTAATGAAAACTGCTTGTGGTGGGTTGGCCTTGCTTCTTACTATGGGAATTGTAGAGTGTGAGAAGAGTCCAAAAATAAACCGAACTTTTCAAATAGCATACCAACTAGTCAGCATAGCTTGATTGCGTTGGGAGCACTGTGTTGCAGTGACTTTGAGCTTTAACCTAACACTGGCCACATCATGCCATGTCACTTAGTCATCAAGGTACATGTGCTTGAGTGAACGTATTTTTAGTGCACTTAGCGAATTTTCTTCTGTCTCTTTTATCTTCTGAAGTAGGCGACCTTTCTGGATGGATTTCAGCTTTGGGAACCAAATAAAAGTCTGCAGGGGTCAAATCAGAAGGGTAAGGTGACTGAGTGACGATAGTCATCTTGTGATTTGCCATACAGTCACGGATAAGGAGCAACATGTGAGCAGGTGCAGGTGCATTGTCATGGTGCAGCATCCAAGTTCTGTTTGTCCTTACCTCACACCTCTTCCTTCACACTGCCTCCCTCAGATGCTAACATACAAGTAAAACTCTTTAACCACTTAACCGGGCACTCGGTGGCGATGGCTCGAGTCGTGGGCCGTCAGTTGGGTGCCTCTGTGTTCTTTTTAAGTACCCGAGGCTTTCAAGATATGAATATATATAAAAAATTGTAGGAGAAGCCTGACTGATATTTATATCACTCAGGCTAGTTTTGGCCAATATTTTAAAAAAGTAAGTCAGAGCACGAATTACCACAGGCGGGAAGTGCCAGGACCGCCTCCCACAACCGCGGTTTAGGGGTTAATGATTGTCTGACCACATGGAACAAACTCTTGATGAACGACACCCAGTCAGAAAAGACGAATAACTTTGCCTTCATATTTGAGTGACTCTGACATGCTTTTTTTTTTTTTTTTTTTTTTTTTTTCTCTCAGTGATGATGGTCCAACTCACTGTAACAACTGCCTTTTTGTTTTGACATCCAAGCCTTACACTCACATTTCATCACCTGCTGTGACATTTTTCCCTTTTTCAGAAAGTTTTCATCAGCATTCGAACAATCAGACACCTCCTGATTGACTGTGACATGGTTCTCTTTTTGCTCATTTGTCAGCAGATGAGACACTTTAGTAGCAATACAATTTATCTCCAGTTTTTCAGTTTAAATCATATGACATAAACTTTTGTGGATGCCTGCTTCTTACAAAAACAGTCAGGCGATGATTTTCACACATCACAACATGCACTTTCTCGTTGTGATCATTGTCTTGACATGGAAGGCTTTCCAGGTCTGAGATCATCTTCAGTGGATGTTCTTCCCAATTTGAACCACTGGAACTGCTTGTGACATGGTGTATGGCTCAAACAATCCTCCCCATAATCGTGTTTCAACATCTGAAAAGCCTCCATAAAACTTTTTCCCAATTTGAATCAGAATTTCATGCAGACACCCTGCTTTTCAAGATCCTTCACTGTTTAAGTTGCAACAAGTTGCCAAGTGCGCTAAGCACAAGTTCACTCAAGCGCATGTATGTTGGTGACTAAGTGATGTGGTGTGATGCAGCTAGTGTTGACTAAAGACCAAAGTCTCCACTACACATTGCTTCCGTCACAATCATGCTATGCCAGCTAGTAGTCCATGATTTAAAAGTTTAGTTTCTTTTTGGAGAGGCCTTGTATACTGACTCAGATATGTGAGATAAATACAAACATTAAGGCCAAGTCCACACCAAATGCTTGATGGTGTGGGTGGGTGTAGGCAGAAGTTTTGCATCATTTTAATCCTTGCCACCACTGGATGGAGGCAAGAATTTCTGTTGGCTATAGGAATGTAGCTTTCTTACCCACACCAGCAAACATTTGGTGTGGACACAGCTTAGGAGTTATATTCCAAGTGGTTTTGGAGATTTCGTAACATTTCTTTCATAGTAACGTATTCTGCACATCTCAACTGAACATGTATGTTACTAATGTGAACTGCATTGATATTAAAGTGATATGCATAGCATAAAAGAATAAGTTAATATGTAGCTAGTTTACAAAATAAATAGCTCAGTAAGGGAGGCATTCAGCAAAACATACCATGCCCTTTGGAATATGGCCTTAATGCCAGTGTTAATTGACAACACTTCACACAAGCACTTCATTTGCTGTGTTTCTTATATAAAGCTACAGTTAACGTTGGTGGAGTAGGAGTCAGAGTCAGTTAATACACGATTAATGTGGAGCAGATTTGGCAGTTTCTGACTATATTCATATATGTGCAAACCCAAGTCTATCTATTTTATAATGTGGCACCAATATGTTGAGTTGCTTATTGTTGACTTATGCATTTCCATGTTTTGCACGTAGTGGACTAAATATCGTTTTTTGATGCACAAAACTGGCACAGTTTTATCACACAGAAGTAACATTTTCCACATATGGCCAGCTCCTTGATTATGCTTGAACTTCAAAATTTGTGCTGTAAACCACATACCATATCTACACACAGACAGTCCAAAGGTTATTTATAGTCTGCTATTTCTTCCAGCTAATAGTGGTCCTCAGTTAAAGTCTAGATGATTTGTAGACAAAATTTATATTGCAACTGCAGCAACTTGAATCGTGGTGGCATGCTTTTTATTTTATTCTTGCTGCTACCAGACAATTTTATTCAACTTAAGGAAACCCTCTCATGTTGAAGTGGTTCTTTTAATGCTATATCTAACCCCTTCAGTTCAAAAAGCCTATCCAGCGCTGTATAAAATTATCAGGAGATGGCAAGAGTGAAATGATAAATTTACCCCTGGGCACAGTGGATATGAGACATGCTTTTGATGCATGACTGAGGGATTGAAAGCACAAAAGTGGAAATTTTTAAATTCAGAGCCACTTTATAATGAATCAAGAGCCACTTGAATACTGGAAGCTGTCATCAGCATACTAATAAGCCACTTTAATTGAGGACCACTAAGTCAGTAATCAGATAAGGTTTTAAGTATTTTGAGATTTATTTTCTTTTTTTTTTTCTTTTTTAGCTAACATTTTTAATAGAAAGGGTTTATCCCCCACTTTTTTTTTTTCTCTCTCTCTCTCTCTCTCTAACCAGACAATTCAGTTTGGCTTGGGAAGTGCATTGTGAACAGGAGGTAAATACAGCCTTAATTAACCTCTGCATTACTAGTTCCCCTTTCCAAGCTGAGTATAAATATTTCAATAGTAGCAAGAGTTAATGAAATATATTAAACCTGTTTGAAGATATTAAAAAACTCTCTGAGGTAACCCTTCCTCTGCTGTTTGTACAGCTGGGAACATTATTTAGGCAGACACAAGACAGTTTGTTCTGTGGAGGGAAATCCTAGCAGTGGAAAGTTTTATGAGAGGTGGTAGTTTTCTTTCTAATTTTAGCTTATTTTTATACTTCACCCCTTGTTCATTTTGTATATTCATTGTAAATACCATGATGTGTGTAGCAATAATAGTGAATATTTCCACATCATTTATAGGAAAATTGACCTTGGGCATAAGAACAGTATGTTTATAGATACACTGTATTTGGGCAAACTGGAAATTCTTGTAATACTGGAGTATGTATACCATATGTTTGTACTTGTATACTAAAAATTGGTATGCCATATGTTGGAGCATACTGAAATATATATACAGTACATTGATTATACTGGGAATAGGTATACCATATGTCAGATATGCTGGAATAAGTGTATCATATGTTAGGGATACAAAAATTTTCTACTGTGAGCACTGTAGCAAAGTCTTAAGCCTGTAATATTGATACTGAGTTTGTGTAGGTAGCTTTATTCAAGCCCCCCCCCCCCCCTTTTTTTTTTTATGTGGTGGAACTTGTCTGACCCTTCTGTATCCATGCTGACTGCACTCTTGTAACATGGGATGCAGGCTGATCACATTTAGCAATTATTTACAGGTGTTCCATAAATGATCTTCAGAAGTCAGGGGCTTGCTTGCACCTTTGCACACTCAGTTTTAATAAATACAGGCATTGCCATCCAGTTCCCTCAAATCCACAGTCGCTAAGGATAGAGGAACACTGGCGATGGTCAGTGCAAGGGGGCTAGCCAGAGCACCATATGGTAATTATCTGGAATAAACTGTCCTTGTGCTTTAGGTTAGGGCAGATTGTGGTGGGTTAGGTTGTACATACCAGTTTTGCACGGAGAAGAACGTAAAGAATCTAAAGAAACATTATAACAGACATCCTCGCAAGTAATGAAAACCCATCTAATAATGCCCCCCACAGCCATAACTGTATGTGATTGCCAAAAGTCCCTATTTAATGCCCCTAGACATCATCAGACATTAGAATCTGCATGTTTAAAGTGTATCTTACAATGATTTTGTGCCAAATTTTGTTAAATCATCCCAAAATATGCCTTAAAAAGGTGTGTTGAGTATTTTGTATTCATCTGCAAGTAAGTGTAGCTGACCAAGTCAACGCCATAGAAAACAAGAGATGACTGTATAACAAACCTAACCTAACCCATCTTACCCTGACCCAGCTTAACACATAGGGACAGTGTTGTTTTGGATAATAACCCACCATATTCTTTGGTCTGTGATGAAGCTTATGTAAAAACTGCTGTGTGTGTGTTCTTCCATTGTATATTTGTGTACATAGTGTTTAATACTTTCTTAATATTACAAATAGTTCTTCTCCTGCAATATTCAGGAACTCCTTGCCTTATGAAGTGAACCTCTGTGGTTGTTTATTGAGCTGTTCACTTACATTAACTTTGATGCCTTTCTGTGTCTCAACTCTGCCATGTTGCACTTTAGTGGAAGCAACTCAACAACCCCTACAAATATCAGAGCTTGGATTCACAAATGAATTCATGATCAGTACCCTGTTGTAACTGATTTAGTTTTGTACAAAGGACAAAGAATTATGAGGACAAACTCTTGCCATCTCTCCTCTTCCTCACCTTTCCTCTTTTCTCTTCCCCATTCCCTCATCGTTCCTTTGCTTTTGGAAATAGTAAAAGAGGGTACAAATTCTTCCCAGGCTTCTTCCCCTTTTCTCCTCATCTCAACCTTTTTCTCTGTCATATTCTTCTTCATTCACTCATCATTCCAGTCCCTTTCTTCTCCTCACCCTCCCTTCTTCTCTCTGCTTTCCCTTTCCCCATGAGAGTGAGTGGTGAAATGGTTAGCACTTTCGGCCCACAATTGTAAAATCCCAATTTCAATTCCTTGGCCGGTCAGATTTTGAGAGGGTGGGGAATCTCAGTTACAACAGGAACAGATATAATATTGTTTGTATTTAGCCCCGGTACGGTAAGTCTTCATCATAAGCCACCTTTTTTTAACCCATTGAGATGGAAATGTCTATAATTTTCACCTTGCCATCTCCTGATTATTTTATTCGGTTTAGGATAGTTTTTCAGATCGATTGGAGGAGTTAGATGTGGCATTGCCGGACACCCCTCCCCCCAAACAAA
This sequence comes from Birgus latro, assembly GCA_018397915.1. Lineage (NCBI taxonomy): Eukaryota > Metazoa > Arthropoda > Malacostraca > Decapoda > Coenobitidae > Birgus > Birgus latro. Next base: position 14,656 of record JAGKTI010004552.1, read on the forward strand.
ATGAGAGGCCTTTCATTAATTGAATAAAATTGTCTGGTGGAAGGAGACATAAACTAAAAATGGACATTGTCCAACATCAAGAGATCAGAGTTCCATTGTTCCACTTAAAGCTGATGATCAAATTTCTCCCAATGTAGAGTCAATTATTAAAGTGTGTTTGCCTTGTGTGCCTCTTCGCTAAATTTAGACACGACGTGCATATCATCATCCATCTGTGGGTGATATGCACAGTTGTCCACTATATTCCATTCAAGAATCTATGACCTCAGTGACGAGAGGCAGGTGAGATGAACGGACTGTTGTAATTGCAATATCTGTATTTTGGAATGCATCCTTGCCTTAAAGGGAGGAAAATAATTGCAGTTTTCTGGAACTAAACGTGACACAGTTAGGGAAAAAGTTGCAGCATTCTGGGACACATCCCTGATTTACAGTGAGGGAAAAGGTTTCATTATTTTGGAACTTACCTTGACTTACAGTTAGATAAAAGTTGTGATATTTTGGAACATTCTTGACTTACAATTAGGGGGAAGGTTGCAATAGTTAGGAAATCAGTGGCTTATAATGAGGACTGCTGTACATCACAGTTTCTGCCTTCTAGATCTTGACACTGACCCATAATGATATCAGGAGAAACTGTGGCTGTGTATATATAGAAGCAATGAAAAGCACTTCTGTACTACTGTGACGGTGATTTTTATGGAGCATAGTCAGTTTTTTGTATGCAGTAGACTTGACAGCTTTACTTGATGAATTTGTGAAGTTGAACAACACCATGCCTCATGCCTTTGCTTGACAGCCCTGCACACTTCAAAGTCTTCAGTTTTGGTGCAGTTTGAATATTTGGTGGAAATATACCCACATGTGGAGATTGTTTATTGAGAAGATTGAGGATATTGCTTAGAGAGATGGAAGAGAACGAGGAGTGCTTGAGAGGGTGAGAGAGGTGTTTGAGGATAAAGTAACCTGGAGGCTGCACTGTCATGTTCATCTTCTCTCTGTTGGTTTCCAGCAGGATGTAGGAAGGCATTGGAAATGATGACCAATATGTGGGTGCAATGCTTTTATTTGAACAGTTCCACAGGACACTACATGGAAAATAACCTGTAAGTTGTTGGCTGAGGTACCTCTTGCTGGATGTGCTAACACAACATAAGATGTGCCCTCAGTCCTGTTTTATACTTATTGTTCATTACTCAGGCAGCACCCTAATGATGACGGTGTTTACGACTGCTTTACTGTTCTGACTCCAGCAGTGAACCTTTTAGCTGGGATGGCATCAACTCCTCTGATGAACTGACTGCAAGAAGTCTTGTGCATGTCCAGTTCCTCTCTCACCACACACTGGCTTTCTTCTTTCTCCCTGGCTTTCTTCCTGGCTTTCTTCCTGGCTATCTTCCTGGCTTTCTTCCTGGCTTTCTTATTGGGTGGGGGGGAGGGCTGGCTGTTGCTTTCTTGAGTTTCCGTCGCTCCATTCATTTGTTCCGCTACACACACACTGCCTCGTTCTGGCAGCTTGCTGTTGTCCCACACCACTGATGTGGCCCAGTGTCTTGTGCAAGTGCAGCACAAGCAGGTCATTTGCCAAAAACACACCAAAAAAAACACCACACCGTTAACTTCCTTCTCCTCACATTTGTGACAGCCTGCTGAGAATGGTTCATAGTTTGTTTTTGTACCTTGACGTCAGGGTTTCCCTTCTTAACCCATTCAGTCCACTGACTTGCTTCTAATTTTATTCATGCTATAGCAACACAATTTTACCCTGCTTAGGAGATACAGTATATATATTTTTTTTCTGTGGAGTGGTTGAATACAGCCTTATTTACCCCATCAGTAGAAGAGGTCCCTCACAAACTGAATAAAATTTAGTAAGTAGCAAGAATAAAGGGGAAAAAGTATATCATCGAATTGAATGGGTTAAATACCCACTAAAAATTTGCTTTTTCTGAGTAATATGGCTGGGGCTGTTTATATATATATATATATATATATATATATATACAGTATATATATAATATATAAAACCAGTTCTAATAGCATTAATAGTTCTTTGCTGAAAACTGTTTGCATCAAATACTGGCTTAAATAAGGTGAACTATTCAGGAATCAAGTTGTTAGCATACCTAGCTTAGTTTCAGTTAGATTTGATCAGAGGATTTAGTATTAGCAATGTTGTTATGATGTAATTATGTTGAATGTGCCTTTAAAAGTGTGCTTTAAAAGTGATGATATAGAAATCCTGTAATTTGTTTAAATTTAGTAGTATTTATACACTGTAATGATCATATCATACTGAAATTTCTTTTTGTAATTGGAAGTTATCAATCCGTTCTTGAAAAAAAGACTCCATTGGCTGAAAATTAGTCAGTTCTTTTTTATGTCTGTGTTGTGTTCAGGTAAAATACAGCATTATGTAAGACATGACTTAGTTAGTTGAGTAACGAAACAGTTGAACCCCTTCAGCCAGGTTAAGTATTTGTGCATTCTGTTCATGCTACCAACAGACAGCTTTATTCAGCTTATGGGACATCTTATAGTGAAAATGTTGATGAGACTGTTTATTAAATCAGCAGTTTAAAAATAGTCTCCCTGAGCTGACAAAATTGTGTAGAGGTAGCAGGAGTATAGCTGTTTTTATCAGTCAAAGGAGTTAAACTGAAATGACTTTAAGCAAGGGCTGACTGTATTGAAGAACAGTGATATGTGTGGATTAATAAGGTACACCTAGGTCCCAATTAGCGCGTGATCAAATAGCACAATTCCCAGAGTGCGAGCTGTCTGTTAATGTCCACAACGTCTGAAATTAACAATGATGGTGAAGCCACAATAACGGAAGATGTTTTTACTGCAGCATCTTTCGAGGACGCATTACAGGAGGTGAGACAAGAGAAGGTTACACTGATGCTAGGAACACCAGAAACACCAGGAGAGCTCTCCACTGTGCAGATCAGCCAAATCTTGGCTGCTGTAGATGCCTTAACCCTTTGACAGTGACAACAACCTGCTGAATGTGTTCAGTGCAGAGAAATAAGGAAAAAATGGTTTTCAACTCATACTTTAACCCGCTTATCCGTAATCTTAAGAGCTAAAATTTTTGTCAGACAGACTTCAATCTTTCCACTATCGTTTGCAACAAGCTGCATGCCCGTAGGTACTCCCAGCCTGGAGAACGATTTGAGAGAGAACAAGGTAGTTTTGACCGTCTTATGTGAGAAATAGCCCAGTGAGGTGGAAATTTCCACCAAACCACAAGACTTTTTCCTGACAAAATAGGGTTTCTGCCACATTACCTCATCAAAAATTTTCAATAATAATAATAATAGTAATGGGGAAAAACAAACAAAAAAAAACAACACTTCTATCCAGTCTTGTATGATTTTATTACGATATTCCACAGTGTTTATGCTAGATTTTAGCAAAATGGTAGCAGTGTGAGGAAAATCATTACAGACTTTATAAAACTTCATGAATGACTTATTGCCACTTACTTTTATAAATCTTGTTGATATAATGTCAAGAGTCATATCATAGCATAGCTGCACAGTTTTCAGCCGCAAAAATGTTTGTTACTGAATGCACTATAGGCATATGACTTCACTGATTATCGCAAATGTATCACTAAATCACTTCTATTTTATCACAGTAATTCACAGTATAATATGAAATAACACTTTCAGCCACTCTCGTATGATTTTAGTGGGATTTGGGTGCATACTACTGTACTTCATATTATTTACGAGAGGGGGGGGCAGCAAACCCGTTTAGACCAGCTCATCGAGGGTATGTGTACACGTGTGCATGTATGTACTTATATATACTATTATTAAGTACAGTACTAGGGTAATTATCAGTGTTTAAAAGTTTAACCCCTACAGTTGGAGTCACTCATCCACCAAATGAATTTTCCCTCATAAGTTATGTGTATCAATTAGTGCGATATCAAATAGCACGCGCTCGTGCATCGACCATATAGGTGTGTTAATTGGGACCTAGGTATATGTAGGGTGGTGATCTTCACAGTGACCCGTACTGTACTGTAGTATTCATAGTCACTGCTATGTATTTTTCACCGGCTTTCAAAAATATGAAACATTTATGGTTATACTGTATTATTGAAACTGAGAGCATGAATCCGTGGACAGGCTCAAGATCTTTTACGGCAATTTATGAAGGATGTTGTGGCAACAGAACATGTCTGACATTTCCATATCAGTGCTGACTATACTCTGTATTGTGGGATGCAGGCTAATCAAACCATACCTTACAATTACCGTTCTTTCATTAATGATCATCAGAATACAGGAGCTTGCTCAGACCTTTGTGTTTTCAGCTATAATATACCACTCTTACAAGTAAGAAATAATGGATCCCACTATTACAAATAAGAAATAATGGATCCCACTATTACAAATAAGAAATAATGGATCCCCCTCCTCCCCCTCTCTCTCTCTCTCTCAGGGGGGCAAGTTAAAATGTGCACCTGGTAACGTTTCTGCTTGGGCCACCCAGTAGCGAGATATGGTAGATGTGGCAGCAGTGTGTGTGTGCGTTGATTCATTTTTACATACTTGAAAAATATTCAGATCGTCAAATCTCTCACTCCGTTGTGAACGTGAATCGGCCTTCGAGTTAATTCCATACATGGCGTTGTGTGGTTGTGGGGGGGAGAGGGAAGGGAGGGAGGAGGTCTCAGGAAGTAGGTGGGCAAGGAGAAGGCCAGGGTAGGCAATGGAGTTGGGGGGACTGACATCTAGGCTGTTTGTATTGGTCATGATAATAGTCTGCCCATTATTTGAGAATCGTTTCAAGTTAACAACACATTGTATTTCTAACAACACTAAAACAATGATTTATTATTGTATTTGTATATCAGCTGTTTATGACTGGCAAACTATTATCATGGCTGATACAAACAGCCTAGCTGTCAGTCCCCCCAACTCTGTCGCCTACCCTGGACTTCACCTTGCCCACCTACTTCCTGAGCCTTCCTCCCCCCTTCCTTCTCCCCTCTCCTCCCCCACAACCACACAATGCCATCTATGGAATTAACTCGAAGGCCAGTTCATGTTCACAACGGAGTGAGAGATTTGACAATCTGAATATTTTTCTATCTATCTATCTATCTATCTATTGCCAGACGCCTCAATCCCGAACGGGGTGGTCACAAACAAATCGCCTCCATGTCACTCTGTCCCCTGCCATTTCACTACCACGCTCCCAACTCACACCCCCCTCTCTCATATACATTTTACGAGTATGTAAAAACGAACCAACACACACACACTGCTGCCACATCTACCATATCTCGCTATTGGGTAGCCCAGGTGGAAATGTTACTGGCTGTACCACATACAGATGAAAAACAATGCTGGTCCCCCCTTTTACTTTTTACATGAGCTGATCAAAATTGCTAACTACAGAGAAGTTAGATAAATGGGTTATCAGAATTCCACCTGACAGCCTATGTGTGAATTTATATTTTTGCCTCAAGATATAGAATATCCGAGTGATTCCTTGCATTTAAAAAAAAAGAAAAAAGAAAAAGAAATGCTGGTATGTTTTACAGATATCATTAACTCTCAGTCCAATAATGTAGTCATCATCATCATCATCATCATCCGGACCTCCTTTCCCACCCTAGGGTAGGGTGCAGAGTAGCAACATCCAGACAGCCCAAATTTGACCAATGCAATGGGCCACGCTTCCATTCACTGATCACTCAAGCCCTCAGAATCCTGGTTGTATCAGATATGCCAAAAACATCATCACGTTTTGTAGCTTCACATAAACGTATCCGATAGAGTCAATCCGGATGCTGCCACATTAAAAAGGGGTGCCAAATCCCTGATCATGCACTTCTCACAACATTCATCCAGCCAGCTCGGTCTGTTGTCAGTTCCCTAGCCTCACCAACTTCCAAACCTCTCTTCCTCACACACTCATCCACCATGTCTCTCCTTCTCCTTGGCCAGCCTCATCTCCTCCCTTCTTCAAATTCACTCAGCTATACCTTTTTCACCGCTCTATTGTTATCCATTCTCTCCACAAGACCATACCATCTGGTGTCCACCGACTTCCTTCCTCCATGTTTCACGAATCACATTATTTTGTATCCTATTCACCCTCTGTATTTCACATACATTCCTCAGCAGTCCCATCTCCAATGCTCTTACTCTTGACTTTTCATATTCAAGCCACACCATAGTCTCACATCCATATGTTAAAGTTGGCACTAACACTCCTTCATGTAAGCCTTGAGCAGCTGCAACACTCAAGCTTCTGTTTCTTATCAAAGCCTTCATTGCACCAGCTACTTTTCTTCCTGCTTCTTATCAAGGCCTTCGTTGCACCAGCTACTTTTCTTCCTGTTTCTTATCAAGGCCTTCATTGCACCAGCTACTTTTCTTCCTGTTTCTTATCAAGGCCTTCATTGCACCAGCTACTTTTCTTCCTTGTGTCACTCTACTTTACACTTTTTTTTGCACATTTTCCTTTCTTTTCTGTCACTGTACCCAGGTATTTGAAGTCTCTCACCAGTTCCAGTCTCTCTCCATTTACTGTGACATCGCACTGGAGTCACCTTCTATCTCATTAGCCATCACTTCTTCTCTTTTCTACATTTACTCTCAAGGCATAACACTCACTGACATCAACAAAACTCTGCACTTGTCTACCAGGTTCTTGTCCAGTATTTGAAAGTAGTACTGTATCATTAGCATGCAACAAATTTGAGATATTCCGTCCATCACCATTCATTACCAATGCCATCCCTCTCTCTATCACACGTGTTTTTACTTATCACCCCATCCATATATATATTGAACAGCCATGGGGACATCACACAACCTTGCCACACTCCCACACCGATCGTGAACCATTCACTTAGATGCCCATTAACCCTTACACATCCTTCACTACCATCATAAAAACTGTTGGCGGCACCTTGCAGCTTACCATCTACACCGTACATGCACAAAACTTTCCAGAATCCTTCTCTGTCTACTTTGTCAAATGCTTTTTTCAGATCCATGAATGCCATAAACACCTTATGGTCCTTCTCACAAGCCTTCTCTGCTATCTGTCTGTCTGCAAATATTTATCCACACATCCTCTGCCACTCCTAAAGCCACCCTGTTCATCACTCACTAGGACTTCTGATATCTCTCTTACTCTATAATAATTTTTCCATACACCTTCCCTACCACACTCAATAAACTTATGCCATGATAATTCTTGCACTCTCTTCGCCAGTCTTTTTTTTTTGTACAGGGGTACAATCACAGCCTTTTTCCACTCTGCTGGCACAGTTTCACTCATCCATGCCTTCTTACATATCTCCAACAAGCACTTCATTCCACTCATCTCTGCATACACCTCATCCATCCCAGCCGCTTTCCCATTTTTCAGCCGCTTCACAGCACTCTTCACCTACAGCAGCTCTGCTCTTTCTCTTCCCATTTATCAGGCTTTCAAAATATTCTTTCCATGTGGTCCTTACTTTATCCCCTTGGGTTAATAATCTACCACCTACATCCTTCACACCATCACATTTCTTTCCGCTTTCACTTCTACATTTCCGCACCTCTTTCCAGAATTACTTCCTATTTTCAGAGTAATTTGCATTCATTTTTCTTCCTAGATCATCATTTACCTTCTTCTTTTTCCTTTTCACTGGTCTCTTTATGTGCTTCTTGCTCTCAGTATATTCAGTTCTTATTTTAACTGAACCCCTGTCCTGTAACCACTTTAGTCACTTCTTCCTCTTTTCCTCCACTACTCTCTTAGCCTCATCATCCCACCGTGCGGTATCTTTCTTCTTTGTTGTTACTCTTGCCACACCACACACTGCTTTAGCATTCCTAACTAAGCAGTCCCTATATGCATTCCACAGGCTGTCCAGATCCATTTCATTCCAATTCACTGATTCCAACCCCTCCTCTACTTTGGTCCTGTAATCATTTGCCATTTCTTTGATCCTCAGCTTCTCAGCTTTTAGTCTTTCTCCCTGACTGCTTCTCTCTCTCCAGATCCACCTCACTCCTCTCAGCTTGATCTTGCATACCACAGTCATATGATCTGACAGACCTTCACTTCGTCCTCTCATGGCCCTCGTATCAGCAACCATTCCCATCATCTACCTCTCTACTAGCACGTAATCAATCAGGCTTCTTTCAACATGATCCTCGTTCCCTCTATACTATTTATATTTATGTGCATATTTGTGTTTGAAATACAAGTTACAAAATGCATAACCTCCTCTCCTGACACATATCTTTTAGTCACTTCCCATTATCATTTTCTCCTGGTACTCCATAACAACCCATTACTGTATGTCATCTTCAGGACCGTTGCCTACTCTTCCATTCATATCCTCTATTACAATCACTTTATAGTTCCTGGGCATTTCTCCCACTACTTCATCCATCTCATCCCAAAACCTGTCTTTCTCTCTCTCACTCCTGTCCTCACACGGTGCATACACTACAATCACCACGACTTTCACCTTCTCAAACTTGAACTTGACATACATATACCTCGAGCTGACGCATTTGTAGTCTCTCATTCCACTCTGCCCCATTTCACTTATTAACAAAGCAACTCCTTCCTTGCATCTTCCTCGCCCATTCATTCCCAATCTTACACATTTCATACCCTTGCACTCCTCCACTTCACACCCTTTCATCTTTGTTTCACACAGTGCTGTCACAGCATGTCTCGCACTCTTGAACACATTCACCACTTCCACCCTCTTGCTCTCCTCATTTACACCTCTCACATTCCACATGGCCATGTGCATCTGCCCATTTGGCTGGGGCCCTGGGCAGGTATTGGACCCTCCGAGGCTTTCTGAAATGACTGCCATGATTTAAGTGATTTTAGATCGGGGAATCTGGGGGACACTTAACCCTGCCAAAAACCCCAGTTATATGGTTACCACCCAGCGTAGTAAATGGTTTCCTGGATACAGGAAACCATTTGGCTTGTCACTCAGTGTAGAGACCATATGTCTTCACACTGAGTGAGTGGATGATGGGTGCTCCCATCCATTTTTTATTCTTGGTATCTCAACAGCAATTAGATTTAGCCTTAATTAACCCCTATAGGTTGGTCCTCGTTCCAGAACATTCAGACGCTCATGTTCTTAGCCACTGCTTTACAATAAATAATCGTAGGACATTGGAACACCACTCACTTTAAAGCTAAAGAGTTGTACTTTGCTGGATATAAAGATTTTTATGATAGGTTTAATAGTTTTTGTAGCAGCAATTTTTGAAAAATCTTTTTTTTGTGTGTGTGTGTGCAGAAAATGCCTGCTCCTGACGGTTGATTTTATAAACAATGCTCAACCCCAAGGGGTTAGTTTCCTTCTATAGTACAGCTGAATAAGATTTGTGAACAAAATCCATGCAAATGGATGGCAGGGACGGAGGCTTGATGATGATGGTGATAACCAGAATAATATATAAAACATCTTATTGAAGTGAAGCAGTTAATTGCCTTTCCAAGCAGGGTAGAACAGTGCTGTATGAAGGTAAAATTGACACCAAATGTGTTGTTTCCTAAACCTCTTCAAGCAAGGGATGGTTTTTCAGCTTTATTCCTGTTAACTCCAGATGATTTTATTCAGCTTAGGAGAGTTACTGACCTTGGAATATTGGAAATACCCACCAATAATGAGAGAGTTTCTGAACAGAAAGGGTGAGAGAAAACATTCATTAACAGGAGACTTTCCAAGCTAGAAGGGTTAGATGTGGCCATCAGTAACTCCTGCAGTATGAAAAGGCATTTTTTTAAATAAAATCATCAGAGGACTTTTCAAATCATCCAAGAGTAGCAAGACTAAAATAAGAAAATGTCCCTGGAGTGAAGTGGTTGTGAGAGTAAAGCAATGTTGAGATGCTCATATAATTTGAAGGTGACCTTTCTTTTGTATTGTTGATACTGTACTTTAAGCTTATATTTATGTAAGTAGAAAGATAAGTTTTGCAATGTTAATATTAAAATACTCAAGTCTTGTTATGCAGTGAAACTGATAGATTTTACTGTAGCTGTCCCTTTTGTTAATGAAAATTGTTCAGCTTGTTTTGGCTGCACTGGTGATGGCAAAGGCAGTCTGGAATGTTAGTCACAGAAAGTGAACAGGAAGAAAGCAAAGGGAGTTATGGAAGTATTATGCCTTTTTTTTTTTTTTTAACAACAGTTTTGGCCTTACTTTGACTTTCTGGTTAGTCTGGCTGATATTGCTGTATCCCCCTATCAAAAAACTATTCCTTTTGTGAGTACAGTTCTTATATTTGAACACTTTTAAAGAACTTTATCAGGATGGGAAGGGAATTGCATTGAGAAAGGGGGGGGGAGCTTGGATAGGAAAAGAGGGGAGCATAGTGGACTGGAAGCAAAGATGGTTGAGAAGGGACATGACAGAAGAGAAATCATTAATAAGTGGTGATAAAGATGTCCAGTATAGCATAGAAGAAGGAGAGAAAATGAGAGACCAACCAGTGCTGTCTTATAATTGATGAAATGATTTAGCTGTTAGTTCATGTTGTTGCTCAATAGTTAAGTTGAACAAAGTGCATTACTGAGCTTAGTGGTACTTGATCATTGGTGGATGTCAAAAGTTCAGTATAGTGCAGTATATGGTGTTCTGTTTGGCAATTTGTGTGTGAATGTGCTTGAATCTTATAAGTGTGATTTGTATCATCAAATACTATAATGTGGTGAGATTGTTGGCCATATTTATGATCAGATATATCATAACCTGTAGTGGTTTTAAGAGGAAGAGTAGTAGTTTTAGCCCCGGGTTCATCTGAAATGTGAACTCGGCCCAAGTTTCCCTCCTGCAGTCCACCATGCTTCTTCAGGGAGATAGGGAAGGAACTGAGAGATGTTTGTTTAACTTGACATTGGAGCCACCCGGCCATTTTGGTGCCACCACGTCAAAGTATCCTTCTCAAGCATCTTGGCAGGAAAAAGTAGAGACTTGGAAACTTCTACATTTTCCATTCCTCCTTCCCTCAAGGTGCTTGAGAGGGACACCTTCATGTAGTGGTACAGTATGACTGGTGATTGGAGCTACCCAGTTATGCAAACATCTTTCAGCCCTCTCCCTGTCCCTCAAAAAGAGGTTGATAGACTGCTGAAGAGGGGCAGCTGTGACCTGCAGTCCACCAGGTGCACACTTAGGTGAGCCTGGGATTATACCTATATTACTACCTTCCTGCTAAAACAAATACATAAATTCATGACGATTTGCTTTTGTAGGAGGAGCAAGAGGCATGGGAAGACTGCTTTCACTTGTCCTTGTTCTTCCAGGGAAAACAGATCTCAGTTATGACAGGGAATTGATCATAATGTGTGTTCATGATTTTGGCCTCTGGTTACATACATGTACAGTATATTGCAAAGTTATCTCTTCCTTAGTCTTTTTTTTTTTTTTTTTAATGTGTTCTTGTGACATTTACCTTATGTGTTGGCAGTGGTCACAGTGGTGGGTGCTGAGGAAAGTGATGACAGTAAGTTCTCATAAGCCCTTCTGGTCCATTAGCAACCTTTTTATATTATTCTGGAAGCCTTTAGATATATTTTTTCAGCATAGGGAAGACATCATATAGTTGTAGTTTGATGTGGCCTTTATTCACCCTCCACTATATTTTCCCCAAAAAAGTTGAATAAAATAACCTGGAGGTTGCAAATATGAATCAATAAAACACATGCCAGATTGAAGGGAGTATGCTCTAATTCCACTTGCCCAAAATTATTCCAGTTTTGTTATAGTCTTCTGAAGTTGATCTCAGGATAAGAAAATTTTGGTCCTAGAAAAGTTGATAATAAAAGTGTAAATGGCCCTCCAGTTTTCAACAGCAACACAGCCCCCCGTCCGGGTAATTTTATATTGAGAAATCTTTCGGCATAGATTTGGTTCACTGACTGAGATGTTTCATGAAGAGCAAAAATCTTTTGTGCAGTCAAGGGTAAAAGTTAACCTTCTCTTCCACTTCAGACTTGGGTTATAGCAGTCGCTTTCCTCCCTAATGCATCATGTATAGGCAGAAAAACATACCATGTCTCTCTCAGTGAAGGATTACTAGCCAGGAGAGGAAAGTAACTAGCAGAAAAGGTGAAATAGGCCAACTTTTGTCCTCCACTGTAAAGGCAGTCTTTGTTATAAATAGCATTTTTTTACATAATTTTTTTCAATAAGGTCATGAGTAAATTAAAGAAATATTGCTTCATTAAGTTCCATTGCTATTTATGAAGTTGATATACCCTCAATTTACAGTTGCATTTGTATGTAAAAAGTGATGGTACAGTAATGATAAAACTGGACGGCTCCACTGTCTGGTAATACAATACAGGTGTCCCTCAGCTGCTTCTTTGTCTCCTGAAATGAAGATGACAGATTGCAAAACAGAAACTTAAGCCTGCAATCCACTAGGTTCACATGCAAATGAACCCGAGGTTGCAACTGTCACTACTACTAATAACGAAAACTACCTGCGTTATTATCTTTCATGAGCTAACTAAATACGACAGTCATCAGTTTATGGAGAGCTTGAAGTGTAGCACAAATTCTGCACAAATAAACTTGTATATTTTTACTTGTGAAATTTCAAATAGTGTACCCATATTGTAAGGTAGATGCTGTATTTTTCTCAATAATACAGCCATTTCCTTAGCACTCTTGTACATCAAATTGTGCTTCTGAAATCAATAGGGCTGTTGGAAGTCCCTAACCCACTGAGCCTGGGGTTGTCATCTACTTTTGTTTTATTGTTGTGATATCCTGACAATTTTATTTAGCTTATGTAAGTTTTTTTTTTTTTTTTTAATTTGGGGGTCAGGTATTGCACTAATAAACCTCTTAGGTATTGCACTAATAAACGGTGGGACTAGGTTTTTGAATTACTGAATCCCTTCAGTATGGGAGGCATTTCCTAAGTTGAATAAAATCATCAGCTATACTCCTTTTACTCTAAGTTGGCCTAAAATTGACAGCTCTCCTTTGTGATTGCTGAACTGTAACAATAAATGAACACTAAAATATGATGCTAATTATGGAGAAGTGAATGGAAAGGATGTAGAGCCATAGCACTAGAATATGATGCTAGTTACAAAGAAATGCTACAGAAAGCATGCAAAGCCATAGCACTGTCTTTTTCTACCACTCAGTTACTGTCCATGAAACAAGCTTGAAAAGGATGAAAACATTGGCCATGCAAAGGTAAACAAGTATATATCAGCAAGAATAAACTGAAAGGGATGTCACCCCAGGTTCATGGGATTTATATGCAATATGAATTCAGTTTACACATAGTACCTTTATAGCTTTTATTAGTGTACTGTATGTAATGTAATTGATTGTCGAAGAACTTAGGTTTTATAACTTTGAGATGAGTTTTGTACATGAGAAAATACTGAATATGCAAGTTGGGTTCTTGTTCAGTGGCTTTATTTGTCTTTGACAGTGTACTTTTTAATATGTTCTTACACTGAACCTGAATGAAATAGTAGTAGTATGTAGTAGGTGATTCAAAAGCACTGATTAGTTGTAACTTGCTAGTGAAATTTGATTTACACTGTCGACAGGGATAGCAAGCTGAATTTTTAATCATAAATCAAGGTTAACAAGGTAAAACTTAATGCAATAGACTCACAGGGATGTGGAGATATTTTGTGCTATAAAAAGGGGTTCTTTTATTGCGCTTTCCAATCTTGCGTGTTCCAGAGATGGCTCGGTTTGCTTTTGTGGGGAGCCAAGACATTCTGGCTGCCTCATGACATTACTGAACAGCCATGCAATCAGTGGTCATAAAAAAAAAAAGCAGACACTGTCAAGCTTGTGAAGGGCTATAGAAAGTAGAAAATAATGGAGGCTAGATGCTGGTAATGCTGACTGAGCCATCCCCACAACACATAAGACTTAGGATATGTAATAAAGAGACCACCTTGTATAACAGTAGGTTCCCAAGGTGATCTTATACTTGAGCCTGTGTTCATCCAAGTACAGTGCCTTCTGAGGTAATGTAGTAGAGCACTATCAAAGTATATTTTACAACATAATAGGGTAAAATGAGGGCAAGGGGCAGGGACTGTGTTTAAATTATAGCTTTCACTGAGGGTGAAAATCAGAATGGTTGATGTGCATATTGCAATGGGTGGTAACCATATAACCTAGTAGATGCTTGGTGGTCTAGTGGGTTAAGATGCTCCAACTGGACGTTGCCTACTAGAGCTTACTTCCAAGGGGTGGTTGGGGTTTATTGCTCACATAATGCCACTCAGTGGTGGGCAAGTGATCACTCGTCTTAAATGTCAGGACTATGTAGCCTATCCCCAGGCTCCTACACTCCTGATGGGCCTGTAAAGGAGTGGATGGTAGATGGTTTTTATTTGTGTTACCATCAAGAAGAGGCACAGATAAGAAGCAGCATCAGCACACTGCGACAATCAAGTTGGCTGTGTGTTTGTATCGATTTAGTGACCTGACGTGAGGGCTAGGGTCATATTGTAAGTGGCTTTGGAGATTTCGTAACACCTCTTCCTTCACAGTGTATTCTGCTTATTACACCTGTTTAACATCTTGTATGTTACTGATGTGTTGATATTAAAATTATAAAATATGCAAGAGATTGCTACGATGTAATGAATTTATTCTGCACATCTTAGTATCCTCATGTAAGTTATTGATACAGTGTTTTAATATTTAAGCAACATAGATAATGTGCAATATGCAAAACAAACCACGAATGAGGAGGAGGGGCAGTGAAGGACCATAAGGAGGCTTTCCAGCACCTCTGCCTTATCTGTCTGTTTTCTATATTACACCTTTTTTTCTTGTATGCAGCCTACACCTTCTTAAACTCTTTGAGCCCAGGGATGTCATTTTCATCATATTTTTGCCATTGATGATTTTATTAAACTTGGGATAGACTTCCCAAACGAAGTGGGTTAGAAATAGGCTTAAAATATCCCTTAAGCACGAGAGGCCTTTCCTAAGTTGAACAGAATCATAATATCGTCTTTTAGCAGCAAGAAGACTCTGAAAAGGACATCACTCAAACTTGATATGTTAATGCCGACGTTGTTTGCATATGTACCATACAAGATAATATTACACAGCATGTGCAGAAATACACTGGTAAGGAAGACGTGCAGTAGCTGGTTTACTCTCACCTGACAGAAAGTTGCTACCTTTCCATATCAAATGGTGAGCAGTTAATGGGAGATAGGTAGTGAATTATGGTACTAGCTGAAGAAATGATGTATGACTAGTATTATATTTTCCCTAAACGGGGATGCAATTATCTGTCAGGTATGATCAGACTGGCTATCGGGAGCCTCCTTAAGTGATAAAAATGTGGGCTGAAGCCTCTTATACCACTTATGATATGAACCATAATGTCGTCTGTAGGCATCCTCTGTACTTGATGTCTCTCGGGTGTCTGGCCCCAGGCTTATTTTAATATTGATAATGCCTGAATAAAAATAAACTGTTGACATTTAATTTTTGTGGTGTTTGGTGCTTATCCCCCATAACTCTTAAGTCACGTTCACACTAAATGCCTGTTGGCACATGGGTGTGGGGGTGTTTGGCTTCACCAACACATACAAGTGGCCTCACTGGACACGGCCAGGTGCAGACAAAAACTTTTATGGGTTACAGTGATGCAGAACTGCTCTCAACAATTGCCCATGCCAGCAAGCATTTGATGTGGATGTGGCTTTATTGTGCTATTCTAAGTTGATGAGATTTTGTAATGCCTCTTTCACAGTTATTTCTTTTGCACATGATGCCTCAGTATCCTCTTGTATGTTACTGATGCAAACTGTATTAGTACTAAATGTATGTAACATACTCGAGAATGTCAGGGTGTAATATGCAAAATGAATCACTAAGGAAGAGGTACCTCCTGTCACTTAGAACATGCCCCCAAGTAAGATATAGCACTTATAAACTTTTTCAGGGTGACCTAAACTGGGTAAAATCATCTTGTGGTAACCAGAAGGAAGGAGTTACGTTACAGGACAGCCGCAGTTTGAGATTCCATTCATGAGTGACAGCTTCTATTCTGGAATCATAGCACAGGTATTGTTATAATCCTGAAATCTGCTCACAGTACCATTGGAATGACCTGACTGCAAATTATAGTGGTAGTGTTGTGGTTTATCACGTTATTGAGACACAGAACCGTGTTATTGCTAAAAATGTATAAGTGAAAAAAATAATAGCTTCATACAGTACTTCACTTATTCAAGGAAATTACAAGTTCATAAACACATACTCTGCCAGACTAGGTGGTGTCAGTACTTTAGTGTGTTGTGGAAGGAGGAGAAAACTAGTGATAATAATTTTAGGTACATAATCCATTTAAGTCAAGGATAAACTGTGCTCTTCATGTTCATACTATCCCCTCATGATTTTCATCAATTAATGAGACTTTTTCACAATAGAGGCCTTAGATATAGCCTCCATCAATGTGCCCAGTGTATGAGATCCTGAAGTCAAGTAAAATTGTCTATTGGTAGCAAGAATTAGATTAAACGATTGTCTTTAGACTGAAGGGACTGAATGTTTGTAGAAGACAATAATTATGGAATATTTGCTTTACTTCCACAGGTTCAGCATCAGAAGGAACATACGATGTGCCTTTTGTAAGTACTGTACAATGGTAAACCTTTTCAGTATGTGCATGAATTTATTTTCACGCTGGAACTGGGAAAGACAGTTAGGGTTGCATGAAAGTTTAGCCTAAGGTAGGAGTGAGTTTCCATGGGTACTAGTTTAGTCATCCTTCCAGTGTGACTACACTTTGTCATCAACAGAGCTGAAAGGGTTTAAGGATCTTTGTCAAAGTAGAGAAAAAATCTTTTTATGGTAAACTGCAATGCCTGTTTGGATATTAAAATGCCCGGGACGAGACTTACTTCAGTCTCTGCTCCAGCCACAGCCATGGAAAACCAGTGTTCCACAGAAAACCACCAGCAGCAGCCAGTTACGATGGCCAGGATAGCCATAATACAAACGTCCAGATGAGGGGCACAAGGAGCTCACATGCACAGCTACAGGCAGACCTTTTAGCCTTGAGTCATCTCCCACCCTTTGTCACAGCCGGAGCCCCAAGTACTGCCGGCGACAAGAGCTCTCCACTTCAGTGCTTGCTAGAGGCGGCTCTACAGGGAAAGCTAGGGGCTTCTGTGTCACCGGATATGCTAGAGGTGACCTTGCATGTTTTCAAGAAGCAACGTACCCCCTGGACTTGCTAGACGCGGTCCAGTTCCGTAGGAGCACCGATGTCCCTCTTCAGCCAGTGAATTTGCTAGATGCAGTTCAGCCTCTGGACATGCTAGAGGTGGTCCAGCTCCACAGGTGTCCCGACGCCCCTCATTGACTGCTGAACTTGCTAGCGGCGGCTCAGCCTTCAAGGAGCCACGACATGCCCCGGACTCGACCAACCGCCACCAGATACCGGTGCCCTCGGGGTGGATCTCCTTCCTGTACTCCCCCCTTCACCCCTCCTTAGTTCCCATCCCTCTACTCCTGGAAAGGAGATCCCAGGGATAACAGTAGATGACCTAGCTGTCCTGGCTTTCCCAGGTCTCTTCTAGCCTCTCCTTGTGTCCACTTTTGGAACAAAGCACACGTCTTGTCCTCTACAAGGTTCGTAGAGAGAACCAGACATCAGGTTTAGCTGTCCTGGCTTTCCCAGGTCTCTTCTAGCCTCTCCTCTTGTCCACTTTTGGAACAAAGCACACATGTCCAGATCAGCTCTGGAACTGTCTTCCCCTGTCTGTATTTTCAACTGCCTATGGCCTCCAGTCTTTGAAATGCATCCAGGCATCTAAAAAAGAATGGATCTTGAATTTGTCTCTCTCTCTTTTTTAGAGGGAACAATCTTGTGGGCTTCAGCCTTTGGTTCCTTCTTTCTTGAATGCATAAAAAATTCTTATACATAGCTTAAGCATAGGAGGGTTTATAAATATAGCTGCTGTATTTCTAAGTAATGATAGAAATTTGGAACTAGCCACTATGGTATATAACACTAGGACCTGCATCTCTAGTAATGAATGGAGAGAAGGGAAATAAAGCACACTGAACATTATTTAATTCATGAATAACTTGGCACTTCTAATTGTAAATGCTTCACTATGGATTACAGATTAATGTATCATACTGTGTGTACAACATTCTTGCAGTGAACTACAACTGTGTTCATAGTGATTACCCATCAAGCTTACAACCCTGAGAGAAGTAAAACCCAAAACAGTTAAAATTCTTGCATTTAGCCTGCCTTGAACATTAACTCAATTTGTTGCAGAAGTCTTGTAAGTGCTTCTGTCACCTGTTTTTATATATACACTTTCATACTTTAATGTTTTTGTGTGTAATTCACCGGGTCGGTCAGGATCACTTGATGGTCGTGATTGTCAGCTTTTACCTTCCCAGAAAGGAGCTGAGAGCTCATATAGTCCGATCTAAGGGCAAGGCTGTGACCTTGACACACGCACACACCCATCCCCTTGCTCAAAGGGGACAGTAACCACCCACGTCAGACTTTTAAGTTAGCTCCTGCGGAGGGCTAATTAGCCCTCAGTTGAGCTCTTCAAATCACAAACTCCGTGGAACTTCAATTGAGTTGAGTTCTTCAAATCACAAACTGTTCAAGCACCAGAAGAAGGGCAGATTTTCAATCCCGGGATCATTCTGATTCCATAAAGGTATAATATGTCTATGTAGAGCAAGTGTGTCCCGAGTTAGAGGGGTTTCAGACACACGGACGGACAGACAGAATTTCACAAACTGTTCAAGCACCAGATGAAGGGCAGATTTTCAATCCCGGGATCATCCTGATTCCAAAAAGGTATAATATGTCTATGTAGAGCGTGTCTCGAGTTAGAGGGGTTTCAGACGGATGGACAGACAGAATTTGCCGTTTATTTATATAGATTATGATTTGCGGCGGGTTACATTATGGATTATAATTTTGTACAACTACACCCCTGTTACTGTAGTTTGTTATATCATGACTGGTGTACAGAATCAGTGCACTGCATTTCATACCAGTACATATTATTCAGCATTCACTTAATACAAATGCAGTAAACAAAAAATTGCACCAATTAAAAATATGTATGGTACTGCTGTATGTCATAATAGGTAACCTCCCTTGGCACACTTTACTACTTGCATGTAGGCTAATCAATTTCATACAATACTGTACCTCAGTTTTCTTTCACCTTTCTCACACACCACTATGCAACAGCCTGAATGTAATTCATCTTGCACATAATATTTTATTACCTCTGCCAATGAAGATGGAGGTGATTATGTATTCACCTGTGCTTGTTTGTTTGTTCACATGATATCTCTAAAAGTTCTCAATGAATTTCAATGAAATTCTGTGAAAGGGTGGGCCATGGGCCAAGAAAGAATTGATTAAATTTGGAGGTTGATCCGGATCCTGCAACAGCATTGGCAGAGGTATTTACTCTTTGAGTGCTTTCTGGTTCTTTTAGTTGCACCCACATCACACCACTAAGGAACTGCTTGAATGTAATCAATCTCAAGGGATGACGCCCCACTCTGCTTGAAGTCACTGTAGACTCCACCGACGATCTGAAGTGTTGTGGTGGTGATGTCAGAGGTATCCAAGGGAGGGGCATCAGGAATCTCTACTCCCCGGAAATAAGGCTTGAAGGCACTGAAAGGCAGGGTTACAGTATGCCACTCATTCCTTGGAATCTGGAAGTACAAGAAAACATCCTTTAACTATCTATATATCTGTAACTTGTCTGTCTGTCTGTCTCTTACTGGATGCCTTAATCCTGGAGGGGGTGACCAAGAACAAATCATCTCTATGTTACCCCATCCTTCACCATCAGACAGCACACCTCCATGTTTCCCTGTCCTTCACCATCAGACAGCACACCTCCATGTTACCCTGTCCTTTACCATCAGACAGCACACCTCCATGTTACCCTGTCCTTCACCATCAGACAGCACTCTCTCCATCACACCACTATCATTCATATACAATGCCTATCCACCTTATCCTTGGTTTCCCTTATCTGCTCTCTCCCGCCACCTTCATTACATACACTCTTCTAGCCAATATCTTGGTCACCATTTGCTCTACATGGCCATTAATCCCAGGGTTTGGTACTCTGTGTAACACCAGCAAATCTAAATCAACACCACAATGCTCCAGAACTTCCTCACTGGTTTGTTTGTATTTCTACATAGCTACACAAGCTCCTTTCAGATAACTCATTTGTTGACATTATTCAATTCAAGTTAACTTTATATTCCATCAGGATATTTTTTACAATATGGAAATAGGTTTTTCTTTGATTTATATGATGCTTAACAAATATGTAAATTTTTACCACAATGAAAAAAAAAATGCAAGTGATTTTATGACATATTTCTTGGAATATATCAAAATGAATACTTGTAAGTGTATGTTACTGTACTGTGGTTACAAAAGGTGAAAAAAAAATCATAAAGGGAGCTACTTATGAATTTTTAAAATCAGATGATTACTGTTTAGTTTATCCTTGCTACTTCCAGACAATATTATTCAGTTTTGGAGAAATTTTTTTAACTGAAGAGGTTAGATATTGTCATTAACCCCTTCACTGCTTGAGGTTCATCATAAGTTGAATAAACTGTCTAGAGATACATGCATACGGAAAGCATCAAGCATCATATAACAGCAATTACCTCTGGGCTTACCTTTACTGCCCCTACTGCCACACATTATAGTAGGTTTATTTTCACTTGACACAACTGGACCACTTCCACAACTTGTAATATAATACTAAGTTGTGGTGGAGTATGCAGCCACAGCATGTGCCTGGCTATGGAAGATGGACACCCTTGCATTGCATAGTCCTGGGTCACCCTTAAGTAAGGTGTAGCACCCATCAGCTTGCCAAAAAGGTAGTAGGTGGATGGTTATCATCATACCAGGAGGTACTACTATGGGAATGATGTGGGGCCAAGGTCCAGCAGCTGGCCTTCCACAACACTCCTAGGTAGGAATCTCAACATTTACCATGTAGTCAAAGTCCAGGCTGAGACTATACTCTGTACTCATCTCTTATACATGGCTCATCTTCTTTGGGGCTATGCATCCCCATTTTCCCTGCACCTCGCCATGTGGAAGAACCCTGTTCTGACACTGGTGAGGAGCTGTCTGCCACAAGCGGGCAACTGCTCAGCAAGACAAACCAAACTAGGTCATGTTTCGTTTCATTTAGTTGATAAAGGCTCCAACATGCTTGTGGGTGTCGTCCTTGGTCACCTAATGGTGGCTCTTCATGCTTCTCGATCTCTGGCAGCCGCTCTATTCAGTCCCTTATCCCTGAGGTCACACTCTGTGACCTTGTCCCAGGTCTTGTTCGGTCTGCCTCTCACATCCCTGCCCCCAACATTCACACTTCTCACTTTCTGCATCCAACTTTCATCCCCCATCCTCTCTACTTGCTCAAACCATCTCAATCTACCTCTCCTCATCACAACACCAATATGCTCCAATCCCATCCTTCCTCTCAACTCTTCAATCACAAACTTAGCCCTCCCAGGTCTCATATTCAAGGATGCAATACACATCCATCTAATCATTGTCATTTCTTTACATTTGGGCAAGTGAACATCCTCTTCCTTTACCGCCCAGGTCGCACTACCATATAGCATTACACTCCTAACACGTGCTGCATACAAAGATCCCTTAGAAAGAGAAGCAACAGCTCCCTGAATTTCTCCCAACCACTCCTTCTAGCCACAGAACTAGCTCCAGCCCCACCTCCAGGACATATCATGTCTCCCAAGTAACAAAACGCTTCCACACACTCAAAAGACTCACCAGCATGATCAATCCTATTATCATCATCATCTAATCCTGTGTTGCCCCATGAGAAGTGCATGAGCCCAGGGCTAGGCAAGTTCCACCTGGTGAACAAGCCTACATCTTTTCTATCCTTAATGACCTAAAGCAGCTTGTACAGCACCCTACCCATATCCCTGACCGCCTTGGAGAGAGTGTTCCAACATACCTGACCTTTTCCTAACAACTAATCCTTCTGCTTACACTGTTAATCTTTTCTCTCCACTGGGCTCCTCTGATCATAACCTTATTACCTTAACATGTCCTATCGCTCTGGTATGGCCTGTGGACCCTCCAAAGAAACGCCGCCTGTGGCACTTTGGAGCTGCAGATTAGGAAGCCCTCAGGCAGTACTTCTTTGATTTTCCGTGGAATGATTATTGCTTCCATGCCCGGGAGCCATCTGAGTGTGCCTCGCGCATTACGGAGGTTATTCTCTCAGGCATGGAAGCATACATTCCTTTCTCATATTCTCTGACTAATGCAAGAAAGCCTTGGTTTAATCGCACTTGTTCTAAAGCTGTCCGCAACAAGGAGAGGGCCTATAAAAGGTACCGGAGCCAACCCTCCCCTGAATCACATCTTTTTTATATTTCTACCTGGAATCGTGCCAAGTCTGTTATTCGCTCTGCTAAAAATAATTTCACCCGTGCTAAATGTTCCCAGCTCTCCAACTCGAATTCTTCTCGCTCCTTCTGGCACATTGCCAAAAACCTTTCTAACAACTTTACCTCATCATCCTTCCCTCCTCTTTTCTACTCTGATGGCTCTGTAGCTATTTCTTCTAGTGATATGGCAGATCTCTCTCCTCCAATTCCACCTTAGACGATTCTGGTGCTGTTCCTCCACCACTTCCCCCCTCTGACTTCCTCACGACTGACATTAAAATTTCTTCAGCTGATGTATTTTCTGCCATCACTGGCCTCAACACTAACAAGGCATATGGGCCTGATGGAGTCCCTCCTGTTGTCCTCAAAAACTGTGCTTCTGTGCTTACACCCTGCCTAGGTAAACTCTTCCGCCTTTGTCTATCAGCTTGTACCTTTCCTTCTTGCTGGAAGTTTGCTCTCATTCAGCCAGTCCCAAAGAAGGGTGAACATTCCAGACCTTCTAACTATCGTCCAATTGCTTTAACATCCTGTGTCTCAAAAGTTTTCGAGTCAATTCTTAACAGAAAAATCTTGAAGCATCTTTCCTGTCAGAACCTTCTTTCTGATCGTCAGTATGAGTTCTGTCAGGGACACTCCACTGGCGATCTTCTCACCTACCTTTCAGACTCCTGGTCATCCTCCTTTCGGGACTTTGGCAAAAGCTTTGCCATTGCACTTGACATCTCAAAGGCTTTCGATCGAGTCTGTCATAAATCTTTAATTTCCAAACTGCCTTTCTACGGTTTTTATCCTTTTATATGTGCCTTCGTATCTAGCATCCTTTCTGGTCAGCCGCTGTTGTAGACGGCCATCGTTCTTCTCCTAGACATGTCAACAGTGGTGTTCCTCAGGGCTCTGTCCTATCACCAACTCTTTTATGACCTTCTCAGCTGTACATCTAACCCTATCCACTCATATGCTAATGATTCCCCCCTTCACCTTTCCATTCGGTTTCCACAACGTCCATCTCAGCAGTTACTTCAACAAAAAAGGGATGAGGCTACGGCACACCTAATGTCTGACTTGGCTCGTATCTCTGATTGGGGTAAAAATAATCTTGTTATTTTTAATGAATCAAAAACTCAGTTCTTACATTTGTCAACCTGAAAAAATCTTCCTCAGGATTACCCACTAATGTTTAATAATGTCCAGCTCAGTCCTGCATCATCCGTGAACATGCTTGGGGTTTCATTCTCTCAGGATTTGTCTTGGAAAGAACATATTACATCTCTTGTGAAATCTGCTTCCGAACTTTCTTTACCCTAGCACAGTTGTTGACCTTGTACACGGGTTTTATTCGCCCGTGTACGGAGTACAACTCTCATGTGTGGGGAGGCTCCCCACATGCAGCTCTTCTCAATAGGGTGGAGTCAAAGGCTTTTCATCTCATTAACTCTCCTCCTCTTACTGATTCCCTTCAACCTTTGTCTCTTTGCTGCACTGTTGCATCTTTTATCTCTCTTCTATTGCTACTTCAACGGTCACTGTTCCTCTGAACTGTCTGCTTGCATCCCTCCACCTCTACGATGGACACGTAGTACCCGTCTAGCAACAAACTCTCATCCCTTTTCTGTCCAACTCTCTAATGCAAGAGTTAACCGTTACTCCCAGTCCTTCATTTATGCAACTGGTCAACTCTGTTCGGAACTGTCTTCCTCTGTCTGTATTCCCTGCTTCCTATGATCTCCAGTCTTTCAAACGCAGTGTGTCCAGGCATCTCGAAAAGAATGGATCTTGAATTTGGCTCTCTTTTGTACTGTTTTTGCTTTTTCTTGGAGGGAACAGTATGTGGGCCCATGGCCTTTGGTTCCTTCTTCCTTGCATAAAAAAAAAGAAAAAAAGCTGGTCCTGACATTTAAGATGTCCTGACATTTAAAACCAGCCTCACTTATCCCTGAGTGGCATTACATGAGCAATAAACCCCAACCACCCCTTGGATATGAACCTGCATCAGCTCAAACTGATCCGAGTGCCTTAATTGCCCAGTAAACCACCAGGTGCCAGAGTTTGGTTATATGGTTGTGCTGTAAATGGTTTCCTAGTGTACAGGACACCATTTGGCCTGTCACTCAGTGTAGAGTCACCTGCAGACAAAAGGAAGAGGAATGAAAAAAGGAAAGAAAGACAGAAGAGGAAGGAATGAAGAAAGGAAAGGACAGTCACCTGAAAGCAGCACTACACTGGGTGAGTGGATGGTGAGCACCCTCATCCTAACACGCCTGACATTCTCCACACACACACACTCCCTGACACACCGTACACATGAAAATAGCATTACCTTGCAGCCTACCTTTAATACCACTACATCTCTTATGCACCCACTTATCTCAAACACTGCACAAGATGAAATTACTTCCTACACCCTTGTGGCAAACCACACATGGCCACTCTCCCTCTTCTCTGACAGTATATACTGCCACCAACCCTAGATACCATCACCTTTGTTTTACCTGCGCTGACTCTCAAGCCCTTTCCACTTCCTAAATCTTTCCTCCACCTCCCTTTGATTCTCTGTAGTCAACATCAAATCATTGCCATGGAAGTCCATTTCTGATGCCATGAGAGAGAACTTCAAGCACCATGATAAACAATAAGGGACTCAAGACTGACCCCTGATGCACACCAACATTCACAGAAAATTCATCAATCAAATCTCCATTCATTCCCACCGCAATGCAAGCACCCAGATACATAAATAGCTATAACCACTATAACCAGCCACTCCAGGATCCCAAACATTCTCACTGCCCACTTCACCACCTCCCTAGCGACTCTGTCAAAGGCCTTCTCCAAATCAACAAAAGCAAAGTACAGATCCCTTTTCTTGCCTACATATTTTTCTTGAAGCTGTTGAACAATGAATATGGCATTAGTGGTCCCTTTGCCCAGCATAAACCCAAACTGCATCTCATTAATATTCACTCTTTGTCTAATTGTACCTCCTGGAACTCTCTCCACTGCCTTCATTATCTGGTCCAGAAGTTTAATGCCTCTATAATTTCCTCTTTCCTAGGCATCACCCTTTCCCACCTACACATTTACAACGGGAAAATCACACCAGCCGTGAGCCGATACATATCTGGTGCGGCTTGTCATGGCACTGGAAATAACTAACTACTACATGAAGACACAGAACAATGACATCACAGAAATAAAGTCAATTATGAAAAGGATCTGGGATTGATAACAGATGGTAGTCTAACATTCAAAGAGCATATACACAAAAAAGTGAAAAAAGCAAGCTGGATAATGGGAGTGATAAAATATCACAGTCAGATTCCTCCAACAACTGAGACAATTCCATCTTGAGCAAGTCCATGTTGCCCATCATAAAAACAAACCACTCAAAGTTCTCAGAGGTCTGGCTAGTTTGTAGGAAGGTTTCCGCAAATGCAAAACTGCAAATTTGCGTAAAATGTCACAAAGGCAAATCCGCAAATGAAATTAGCTACACTTCAGCAACTGCAGAATTTGCTGTTTGCAGAAGTTATTGCAGAAGTGTCCACCTCTGCTGAAAACAACACCAGCTTTGCTATCGCAGCTGGTAATCACACTCTTCAGCCAATCATCTGGGGCACCACGCTCATAAGTAACTGTACAGTATTTATCAATCAGTACTGTACCCAACCTCACTTCCATATCTCCTGAGGCCTTCAGCCCTGCAGCAGTCAACCCAGACACACCTGCTGCCTTCTCCACCTGAATCCTGCCTCTTACCCTGCTCACAGTAGCTGCATCAATCAAAAGCCAAGGGCCAAACACTGGATCGTGCTGACTCCAAACCATCCCTCTTCCACTCAAACTCCTCATTCAACAACTGGTATAATGCTCTCTCCAGGTGTCTTTAAAGTTTTCACTGTTCACCACTATCTTTCCTTCATCATTCTTCACACGCAGTTCAAACATGATACCCTTGTCTTCCCACTTCATCTGACTTGCCACCTTAAATATCATATTCTTCCTTCCCACACTACTGTAATTAGGTTATTCAGGAAAAGTCTCTGAATCTCAGAGACAGGATACCTCTTCTCTAGCCATATGCTTGGTAGGCAAATATTCCTCCTTGTTACCTTTTCCATTCCCAGAAAAGCCTTCTTTTCTCCCTAATTGCAGCTTCTACACCCTCATCCCACCACCACGTTACTTTATGTCTTGGGGATGCTCCTTGTCCATCTACACACTGAATCAGTAACTCTCAGGAGACAATTCTTGAGAGCTCTTTACTGTTCATTAACAATTGTCAACAGCTCCCTGTTCAGCCACAACTCTACTCATCTCGCTATAGATGGCATCCATTCCTGCTTGGTTCTTCAACTTCCATACTTTTGTCCTCGGCACAAAGATTCTCTTCTTCATCACCTGCTCCTTAAGCACCATGTTACATATCAGTAATTTGTGTTGCTACTCACACTCTTCACTTTAACATCCCTCACCAACCTCCTATCAGCCCTCCTGACCAGGAAATAGTCTACCTGGTTAATACAGTATTACAGTTAATAAAATCTGACAAACTTTTGTTATGAAGCGGGAATGAGTCACTGTGGTTATTATATCAAACTGATCTTGCAGTCTAGCTACACTTGGCCAAAACCAAGCTGAAAGGAGTTAAGAGTTTATGTCAGATTAGAAAAAACATGCTCTTGGCATTTCCACTCTCCAGTCTGACTACACTTGGCCATCAATTGAGCTGAAAGATGTTAAGTATCTTTGTTAAGTTAGAACAAAAGCATTATAACAAACTATCCTCACCTCATAGAAGGCTTCATAGGACACTGCATTAGTATCATCTCCCTTGTGTCTGAAGTTCACTTTATATATATAATTCTCCCCCTGACCTCGCACCTTCAGCTCAATCCCAGAATACTGACTCAGATCCCAACCATCATGTGTGGTAAACCCAACAAAACCTGCACCATTTGGCTGGGGGTTGATCAGTGAAAACATGACTGCTCTCTGGAACACTTTTGTTTTCTGAAACAAGAAAAGATCACCTGAGTCATAATTGTTTGTCTAAGGCCAGACACTTTGAATTCAAGAGTGGGTGGCCACAAACTACATGCATTTCTTTCAGTCTTTTACCCTTATGCTACCCTCGCTCCAACTCATACCACCCTCACTTATATGCCTTTCCATTCCATTCTTCCAACTCATCCTTGGTCTCCAAATTCCCCTCTCCTACTACCTCTCTCCCATTGATTCATTTTCAGTTTTCATTCTCCATTCTCTCCAAAAGGCCATCTCAACTCGGGTTATTTCTAAAACTGTCTACCACATACACAGACAGTGCTTCTGAATTATCTTATTAATCTGTCTGTCTTTTCACATAACTCCACATACTCTACTCCTCAAAAATAACACACTTTGACTCCTCTCACTTCTTCTAGCTTCATTCTGACAGATTCAAGGTGACAGGGTGCTATTTTTCACAATTCGATTTTTTTTTTTTTTTACAATAACAGAACCGAGGAAGGAAAAACAAAAGAATCAAAAACAAAAAATCCATACACCTGATTACAAGTGTGAAAGTCCCAATGAAAAGTCCTCTGGGACAATGCACAGTCTGCCAACCTGCAAGACAAAAGCTCCTTTGGACATGCCTTGCACCCTGGCTGTATCAGAGGACTCGCGCCAGTTGTCCAGTGAGGCAATGGTGCGGAAGTCATACATCATCTCACTGCCCGAGCCACTGTTGGACACAGCACTGGAAATGGGCAGACACCTGTAGTTTTCTGTCTAGGGATGATTAGTAAGTATTATTATGAGGATACAAAATGATACTTTATGTTTATTAATATTTGGGTATAAAGGTGGCTGTCAAAGTTATATAACAAATTGTAAGAGACGGTCAACTTCTACTAAATCTTTTAACAGGCAACTCAAAGCCTTTCTCTTTTCAAGAAGCTATTATCATAAGAAAAGTTTTATATGCGATATGGTAATTATAGTTTACTTACTGCCACTCCTGTAGATGAAGTTTGTGTTGTACGGTACTGTATATGAATAATGTCATAATTCTTGTAAATGTAATGAGCCTTTCTCTTTCTGAGAAGCAGGAGAAGTGTTATAATCAATATAGCCTAGTTTAAATAGTGCCTCTCCTGTAGATGATGCTTGTACTGTACAGTATAGGCATACCCCAGTTTAACAATGCAATTGGTTGAGTGAAAACCCATCGCTAGGCGGGGTATCGTATCCCGGGGTAGATTTAACATGTAAAGTATAGCGATGCGTTTTTTAGCCTTAGGTTTCCCCCCCAACCAAGTCCTAAACCCACCCAAAAGAGTCCAAAAACAAGTTGCTAGCTAACGTAAACCCCAAACAGCTTTAAAACAAGCTGAACTGAACCCAAAAGCAGTATATAACTCACCTAGACCCAAAAATAAAATCTGAAAATCATTGAAAATATCTGGGAAAAAATCAGACCATTAAACTGTACCCCAAAATGACAATGTTTACCCCACCTATGACTAAAACACATTAATCTAAGTCTAAAAACAGTTCATATATCAACCTAAACACAAAATTTAAGTCTAAAATACAGTATCATCAAAATCGGTGGGGAAAAAAAAAATTGTTATACAGTACTGGGGTCTGGCCATTGTTCGGCAGGGTAGGGTGGTATTTTTACCCCCCATCGTTATGCCTGGGTGTATCTAGGGGTACTGTATCTTGGGGTCTGCCTGTCTATGAATAATGTCATAATTCTTGTAAATGTATGGTAATGATGCAAACATGTTTCATGCACTAGTGGACTCTTTTGGAAGGAATGGTGCATTTGAAAGACAAAAGACCAAATTATTCATCATCATCATCATCATCTAACCCTGTGTTGCCCCATGAGAAGCGTAGGAGCCTGGAGCTAGACAAGTTGGTCCTGACATTTAAAATGGGAGTGACCAGCCTCACTCATCCCTGAGTGGCATTATGTGAGCAATAACCCCAACCATCCCTTGGATGTAAACCTCTACAGGCTCAATCTGACTAGAGCCCCTTATTACCCACTACACCACCAGCTGGCATAATTTGGTTATGTGGGTACTACCCAACATGGTACTGTACACGGTTTCCTGGTGTACAGGAAACCATTTGGCTTTGTCACTCAGTGCAGTCACCCATATGCAGAAGGAAGAGGATAGAATGAAGGAAATTAAAACGAAAGAGGGAGTGCACAGTCACCCATAGACATAAGGAGGAGGAAAGAATGAATGAAAGCAAGACATAAGAGGACGGAAGGAAAGGGCAGTCACCCGAAAGCAGTACTACGTCAAGTGAGTGGATGGTGAGTACCCCCACCTACCACATTATTATTATTATTATCACTGCCAGTATTATTATTACAGTACTTACTTTTGAGCTTGTGTAAGGCAGGCTGCAGTAAGGCCCACAGAGGCACCTAACAGGATACGAGCTACACGCATCACTTGCAGCCGACACATCTGAAGGACACAGAGTATAGTAAGAATAATGCACTGCAGTGGTGAATTAACTGTAGCAGTATTAACAGTAGCCTCAGGTTCATCATCCTTTTGGGAGGATTGGAAGGGAGATGAGTGATATTTGTATAAACTGGTAGCTGAGCTACCTGATCATACTGGTGTCACCACATGAGTGTCCCTCTGCAGCACCAGTATAGTGATGAAAACAATCATCATTATCTTTCCAACCCTAATTCCCTCATGGTACCAAAATCAATAGATATAGCATTTACATAATCAGGTGTGTTTTTTTGACATTGATCAAAGTGGGGTGTCTTATCTATGCCTTTTAAATATGTTACAGTTTTATTAGGTTAGGTTTTGTTGGGTTTGGTCATTTTACTGATGTGATAACATGTGGTGCTTGGAGCTTCATATTCCCCTCCCCCCTCCTCCTTATTAACCATGTACAGAACAATGCATTTGCACCAGAAGAGTTGTACGAAGATCCTTCTAAAAGGTGACAATTCTTATATCGTTTTTGTAATTTATAAACAAATCTGGATTTGTCTCAAGCAAACAGGCCACCATGTTGTTATTATTACAAAGACCAGTTCACTAAGTTCAGTTCAGTTGCTTGGCGGAGGCTTTGCCTTAGCAACAGCGCCTCCTCAGTTTTGTTTTAGTTTGTTTCATAAGATGTGATTTAACTGGACAATATGATGGTTATTCTGGCCTAACTCTCTTAGCCTTTGGTCCCTTTCCCTCCATACTGAGTGATTATATAATCCCTCCTTTTCCTTATCCTCTCAGTACTGAAAAAGAAATCCCCAACAATTTTATTTTTATTCTCTATATATGTCTGTTGAAAGTCTTGTATTTTCCTCCTCTTTTCTACCAGTACCTCTCATTCTAACAAAAAGTGATATACAGCATATCTTCTTTATCCTTCCCACATAAATCACGATTTCTTTTTCCCATCCATTTTATTTTTCTCTCCCTCAGTGGTAGACTTCCACTTCATGCTCTGAACATTATTATTGATGATTGCCTATTATCATACCAGCTTCCCTCTCTAATCTCCAGTTTCCTCTCCCAGTATAGTTCTAGAGTTTTTTTTACTTCTTACTTCTCCTTCCCATCCCTTTGTGTCCTATTTCCTCACTAATTCTTTAATATTTTTTTCTTCACCAGTACCTGGAGATGTACCTGTTTTTAAGGCAGGCAGAAAACCAAGAAATCCACTCCTATTTCAAAGAAGCTGCAAAGCATTATCTTCATTGGCACTGACTAAGGTAATGTGAATCATTGATCTAGAAATAACAATCATAGCACAGGTTAGGTTTGGTATGGTAAAGTCAGGATCAACCATGAGTTCCGGGATACACCTCGTCACCCCCAGCAACCTCCAATTCCATTGTGGCCCAGCTGGAGTAGCTGCAACAAAGTGAAGGGTGGTGGCGAAGTCGTGACCTTCCCTCAAGAATCGAGGGAGCATCACCCCCTTGAGGGAGAAGTGCTTCAAGGTTAATTCAAGATAGGCTGGATTGGGTTAGATTTGGTTATTATAATTACTTCCTCATAAAACCTAGACTGTTGTGATAATTTTTGGAGCAATTCATAGGATTCTAACTGTGATAACCATTGGAATGGTCATCCCACCAACCAAACTGCCGGTTCACTATAACTCGTAAACCACACATTTCTGACGGTTATCGGGGTCAGATCTAAATGAATCGCAACGAACAGTCAAAACAGTCGAGGTTTCATGGACAAATAACTGAGGCATCTGCCACAAAATTACCAGGGATTCTGGCAGGTGAAAAGAAACTGGGAGGCAGGTGGGGCCACTCACCATCCACTCACTTGATTTAGTGCTGCTCTCAGGTGTCTGCTCTTTCCTCTCCTCTATCCTTCTTTCCTTCCATCCTCTTCTGTCTTTCCTTCATTCTTTCCTCGTCCTTCTGCCTACAGGTGACTTTACACTCCCTCTTCTGACTTTCTTTCCTTCATTCTTTCCTCTTTCTTCTGCCTATGAGTGACTACACTGAACGACAAGCCAAATGGTTTCCTGTACATCAGGAAACCATTACTACGCTGGGTGGTAACCACATAACCATATTTTGGCGCCTGGTGGTTTAGTGGGTAATTACGGTGCTCCAATCAGATTGAGCTTGCGAAGGTTTATATCCAAGGGATGGTTGGGGTTTATTGCTCATGTAATGCCACTCAGGGATGAATGAGGATGGCCATTCTCATCTTAAATGTCAGGACCAACCTACCTAGCCCTGGGCTCCTGCGCTTCTCATGGGGCAACATAGGACTGGGTGATGATGATGAAAAGAAACTGAATGTTGTCATTATTGATCATGTTGTGCCCACAGGCAGCAGTGATATTTCCACTTAACAGTGAAGTTTTGTCATAATTTCAGATTACTGTACAGTATTTGGGTTGCAGTTGGATGCAGTTCTTACATGGCTAAGTCTATAGGCTATTCTCTATTTCTGTGGAGATAGAAAAATTAAATAGTAACTAGAGTATCAGTTAAATGGGCCTACAGCTGTAAAAGGACTTAAGTTAGTTATCAGTGTGAGTGGATATAGTGTTACTGTATTTCCTAATAGCTGTCAATGAAGTTTTGACCTGTCCAGAGTTATTTTAAAAGTATAAATGAAACAGAAAGTAATACTGTACTAAAAGACTGCAAGATTAAATTACTGACCTCTAATAAGCTTCCCCGAGTAATCCTGGGAAATGAGACCACTTTCCCCCTTGAACTTTATATACCGTTAGTGATAAGGCAGGTTTAAGTTCTCACTCACCTACTGCCCCCTTGACCTTATGTAAGCAGCTGTACATCGAGGTAAAATACAAGACAATTCGCCATCTGGACGATTCCCCGTCGTTTATTTCTTCTTCTTGGAGTAACTGCGGGGAGGTTCACCTTCGACCCGTCAGTATCCCATACCGGCATTCCCCAAAAGTAAAGGAAAAAATATAGACTAGTTTGTAAAATTTGGTAGGAGAGAGATAGTTGGAGATTAGTTAGAAGCCCTGTGCTTTCACTCCGCATCTACTCACTCTCTCCCCCCCCTCTCTCCCTATCCCTCCTCCTCCTCCTCCTCTTCTCTCTCTTCTTCCATACATCACATAGAAAACTCTTCATTATTGCCATTCTCTCCCTCACTTTATCCCTATTTAATTCTCCCAATCCAGACAACCATGCTATCCCTCTATCATCTTTTCTTTTCACTTCTTCCCATCTCTCTGCTCCCAAACATTTCCTCATTCTCTCTTCTAGCACATCTTTCTCCCTTTTATAGGCTTCACATTCAGTCACTACATGTTCAACAGTCTCTTCCACTCTCTCTCCATCCAACCAGCCCCATTCCACCTCCATGTTCTTGAATTTAGCTCCCATGCTCCTGCTCTTACTTTAAAGAGAATCTTGCCACCCAATCTCCCATCGTACCATTCTTCTCTCCCCGGTTTCGTTTATACATCTCTAATGTTTTCTTCTTGTCCAACCAGCTATTCCATTCTCTTATCCCCCACTCCTGGACAAGTTTCGCTACTATCTTCATTAAATTTCCCCCACCTAAGTTCTCTATATTACCACCCCCTCTCTCTTTCCATTCTGCTCCTCGTCTGTCTTGTATCCCTAGTTTCCTCTGTCCTCTCCTACTTTCTCTTTCCCATCTGATTCTAACCCCCCGTCCACAAGTAGATTCTTCTAACCCAGGTATCATCCTCCATTGGATCAAGTCTCAGCCTGAATTTCATCTTAGCCTTCATTATTCGTTCTCTAAAGGTGCCCCATCCCATATCTCCTCTCACCGCTTCTATCGCTGTCCATTTCTTTGCTTCCAGCCCTATGTTCTGAACTTTTTCCAACCGTTCCACTTCCTTTTCTGGACATCCATTCCATACATTATGGCTGGCACTCTAATCCCCTTCCATAATCCTCTTATTACCACCTACCCATTTGCTCTCTCTTTCACTGCATTTAGTAAACTTCCCCAAATTCTCCCTCCCTTCCTTACTTTTTCATTGACCTCCCTCTTGAAACCGTCCCTTCTTATCCACACTCCCAGGTATTTGTACTCCTTTACTTCCTCCATTCTCTTCCCCCCTAACCACCACTCTTTATTTATTTAGTAAGTATACTAGTTTTTGAGTTATAGGGGTTATAAAAGTGATGGTGGTTTATTGTTTGTATAATGTAAAATGTGACATCAACTGGTCGGTATTAACGAAAAGAATATAAGGTGAAACGTGGATCAGGTGACCTTTCACTTCATCCTGTAACGTCAGGCTGCATACGAGACATTTATATAATTGTCTATTAACCCTAAATGAACGCTTGATAAACACCCAGTGATAAACATATTTTGGGGGGGCATCAGAGCTGATAAACAAGGGTCCAATTCTGGAGAGATAGTGGAAACATTTCCTAATCGGCTTAGCCCTTTATTGTAAAACAAATTCGAACATTGGTTTTGAAAGTTTTGTGCATATTCAGACAACTTATTACGAAGGAGTAAATAGAAGAGGCAGGGATGAGCTTTTCTGTTTTGCGATGGCTGACTTGTTTGAATTCGCGCCTGCATTCAAATTACAGTTTAACATATAGTTGTCACTCACGCCGTTGTATATTACTTTGTACCCTTTTATATACTGTACTATATGTAAAATCGACTTAAAGGTTAAATATTTAGATTTTTAAGCTTCTAAAATATTTTGGTTCTCCTATTGACTTCTGCGCATGTGCAGCTTGACCGGCCACGTCACACAGCCAGGAGGAAGAAGGTAGTCAAAATGGCGGCGGATAAGATTAATTTTTACACGTACGACCTTCCAAAATTCTACCTTAGAGAAGACCACGACTGATGTTGGATTTCTTGGCAGTCCACGAGGATTTACTGAAGAGCAACGAATGCCTAATCTGCCGAAGTACCAACAGTTTAGGTTTATCCCACGTTTCAAAATGGCCTGCACTGCCAGGAATACACCCGTAACAATTTTCTGCACTACCAGGGCTACACACCCCTCTCTAGAACAGGTATTTAATAAGATTCACGTGCACGTAATTGAAATTTGTGAATATATATCTTTTGGCTATAGTAATAAGGTGTAAGTCATCAAATAGGGCCGTGGACTGGACCTTATGACTTGGTGACTGGTTTGGACAATTCTGAATTTGCATGCAAATCAGTGAAATTCCTTCCATCCTGTAATGTGAATTGGCCTTATATATATATATATATATATATA
>JAGKTI010004553.1:0-13249 GCA_018397915.1 Birgus latro
TAAGGATGGTAGTCTGGAGGGTGAAGTGCTCGAAAGGGTACAGCAGGGAAGGAAGGTTGCTGGTTCGTTGAAAGCAGTGATAAGGAACAGGGAGGTAAGCATGGAAGTGAAAAAGTTGTTACATGGCAGTATTGTGGTACCAACTCTGATATATGGAAGCGAAGCTTGGACCCAGTTGGAAGGACAGAAGTCAAGAGTGAGAGCAGTGGAAATGAGTTATTTGAGAGGAGCATGTGGTGTCACATGGAGAGAGAGACTAACAAATGAGGAAGTGAAGGAGCGTTGTGGTGTGGTTGAGGACGTGATGGGAAGCGTTAGGAGAAACACGTTAAGGTGGTTTGGGCATGTGGAGAGGATGGAGAGTGAAAGATTGACGAGGAGAGTGTATGTGAGTGAGGTGGAGGGGGCGAGAGGGAGGGGGAGGCCGAGGATGAGATGGAGGGATGGAGTGGAGAGGTATATGAGAGAGGGGTGTGTGAGCTGGGAGCATGGTAGTGAAATGGCAGGGGACAGAGTGACATGGAGGCGTCTGGCAACAGATAGATAGATTTTAGAAATAAGAAGAAAGTAACTTTCCTAGAAGAATCTGATTTAGACTTATATGCTGTAAATGGTAAACAAATTGCTGTAAAGGGCATGATACGATTAAACATCAGTTTTACTGACGAGAAATTTCTGCTATTTTCTATATAGTAAAAAATTTTGCAATAAGTGCTAACATGCTACTAGGCCTACAATTAATGAGAACAGAGAATATAATTTTACTCCCACAAATGAATGGGATAGAGTCTGATGATTAATTCAAAGAGGAAGTATCATCAGATTTCTTACCTGTCAATAGTAGAGCGCCAAAAAGAATTGGAAATATTAAACATCTAAATAGAAACACACAAAAAGACAATGGTAAAGATGCCTTCACACCGCCCACATCCTCCCAGACTAGAGAAAGGGGGGTAACGATCATAATTCATCAGACTTTCTCGACCATCTCACCAATAACATAGTTATTCCACCTAATTCTTATATGAAAATGTAACGATCATAATTCATCAGTCTTTCCCGCCCATCTCACCAATTACGTAGTTATTCCACCTAATTCTTATATGAAAATTACTATTAAAAGCACACTAAAGAATAGTAATGTTCTCGTCTTAGAGGAATCACGTAAAGTGAAAGGAGTGTCAGTAGAAAACCCACTATGTCCGGTGTATAACGATGGGCAAACTCAAGTGTTTCTAATCAATCACCTGAATGGAGAAGTACGGATGAAAAAAGGGACTTGTCTAGTCAACGTACAGAAATGCCCATGCCCAATAAGGGAAATAGTAGTACACGGGACAACAGGCGAGATAAAATCTATGGACAGCGAAAGAATAAAAGAAAGTTTGGTTCACTCAGGAGAATTTGATGAACAACACGAGATCTTAAACCTTTTGGGAAAACATCGTAACGCAGTAGCATTACCTGGAGAACAATTAGGGTGCACTAATCCGATTAATCACAAAATTAACGTGCCTCCAGACACACAACCTGTTTTTGTACCAGCCTATAGAGTCTCACATTCACAATGTACCCTTGCAAACCAATATGTTGATGAAATACTAAAATTGGGTATTTTTGAGCCCCATGGATTGCCCCATTATTTTTCGTGCCCAAACGAAATAGAGAAATGTGTGTGGTGGTTGATTACCGTAAACTAAACACCCATTCAATACCTGACCAATTTCCAGTGCCGTTGCTATCAGATGTCTTACATAATATTGGACCAGAAAATAATGTATTTTCCACAATTGATTTGCTTAATGGCTATTACCAAATATCAATGGAGGAGGAGTCACATAAATACACTGCCTTCTCCACAAATACAGGGCATTACCAATGCAAACGAATGCCAATGGGCTTAAAGACAGCACCGGGTACGTTACGTTCTAGCGCCTAATGAATTACATGTTGTCGGGAATGCTAGGAAAAGGAATATTTGCCTATCTAGACGACATTATCATAGCTACTAGAACCATTCACGAACATCTCAAGAAATCTGACCAACTCTTACAAAAGCTTGCTGATGCTGGTTTAACCCGTCCAGTCCCGACCGTTTTTTTACCCAGCCTACCCCCAGGTCCCAACCGATTTTCGACCTTTTGTTTTTTGGCTGAAACCTTCGCTTTTGGTGAGAAACATTGAAAATTCATAGAGAAATTGCGATCCTGAAGTTAGAAATGTTGATACAGGTGTCACTCAACCTTACGTTTTCCTTCTTTTTCAGGGTACCCGGCTAAAGAAAATGAACTATGGAAGGGTTAACTAATTCAAGCCACTTTAAATCACATATTTATTTCATTTATTTGGTACGAATTTATGTGTAGTACAAGTCTATATTGTTTTTCACAAAATACTATAGGAGTTTATAAGCACTGTTCACTCACCCAAAACCCCAGTATATGGTACCTTCCTTTACAACATTACCACCTCATCACTTTTGTTTGTTTCTAACTCTAGCTTCATTGTTTCTTTGTCCTCCACCTTAGGAATCACTTCCACCATGAATTTCGTCATTGGAGAGACTGTGGGGCAACATACCTTTACTGGCCAGGCTACAGCTAACAGGTGAATTGCCCAGTGTGGGGGGAAGGGGGGGTTAGGTGGGGCCAGGCAGTATCCCCGCTTGACAGCAGGAAGAGGAAGGTCTCCCACATATGCCTACCAAAAATCACCCGCGAATGTTGAAAAATGTGCACACAATGGGCCTTGCAATTGAGTGACGTATGATTCACGTTGTTGGGTCTGTCCGCAGAAAAAAGTAGCGATGTGCATCGTACGTCGGTGGGACTCGGCGGTTTAAGAATTAAGCTGTCTAAATGCAAATTTTGTTTCAAGGAAATAAAACTCTTAGGCCACAGATCAGATGCCCAAGGCATTCACACGTCTGCCGACAATGAACATAGACGAAGTAAGACAATTTTGGAGGCTAGCAGGATATTACTGCTCCTTTATTAACCAGTTCTCTCATGTAGCACAACCACTATTCACTCTACTAAAAAAGGATGCCACATTCCAGTGGGGAGAGAAACAAAAAATAGCATTTAATGAATTGAAAGATAAACTTACAAATGCACTTGCCTGGCATATCCAAATTTCACAAAACCATTTATAATTTGTACAGATGCATCCAACAGAGGACTAGGAGAAGTATTGATGCAAGAAGATATACGTAAAAAGAAGCAGCCAACTGCATTTGCAAGCAGACAATTAAAATTTGCAGAGAAAAACTATTGCACTACAGACTTAAAGGCACTTGCAGTGGTCTTTGCATTACAAAAGTTTTGAGATTTGGTCTATACTGTAGTTACGAAATTCACCTATTCACAGACCATAAACCGCTCGTGGGCATGTTCCAAGAAAAACTCCTCTATGGGAGGAGAGCAAGATAAAAATGCACCATCAACAACTACAACGTACATATTCACTACATACAAGGCAAAATCAACTCGGCTGCTGATGCACTGTCTAGGAACCCAACAGCAGTCTATGTTGCGGCATTAGATCTCAAAAGAGACATCCCAAACCATGATGAAATTGCGAAAGCACAAAGACTTGCTCCAACATGGTCTAAAGTCATATATAAACTAGGAAGTGGTGATGACATACAATTACCAAAGCTACATACACCACTCGAACAATTCACCATAGTCAACAATGCCTCAAACACGATCAACCCAGGACAACCGAAACACCAAAGAAATAATAAACAATTAGTAGTACCTAAGAATATGCTTCCTCAAGTATCAACAATGATACATGATAGTCCACGTGCAGGTCATCCTGGAAAAGATGGAACTGTTAAACATGCCTGGCTATCATACTACTGCCCAACGTTACAAAAAGATATACACCATCATATTGACAGATGCGAGCCATGTGCAAAACACAGGGGTTACACATTATCACCTGCACCCATAGGTAATTACCCTGTACCACATCAACCATGGGACGTGGTCGTGGTTGACTTACTCAAGTTACCATTATCATAAAACAACAATCAATATTTATTCGCTGCAACAGTGCATTTCACACGATACGTAATTTTAGCCCCATTTAGGGATAAGACAGCAGAAACATCATCTGTCACTTTACTACCCCAAGGGTATTAATAAGCGATAATGGAGGTGAATTTAATTCTGAAATCTTGCATGAAATATGCAAACAATACAACATCAAAAAGGTAAATGATTTAACCTATCACCCAGCATCCAATGGTTTAGTAAACAAAACAAAAAAGTATTAGATGTGCTACGACAGTCTCAATGAAAATTATGCAAGCTGGGACGATTGGGTTCCCAGAGTAGAAGCATCAATTAATGGATCTATAAATATGTCTATAGGAGACACACCACACTTCATTATCTATGGGACATATAAAGAAATCACCCTACAAAATACGTGAGGGTGAAAATCTGCCTATATATAACTGTGATGATTATCTTAAACTCCGTTAGCGTGAACTCCAGAATATACACAAAAGAGTAAAGAAACAATTATAAATGTCCAAGGAAGAAATGAGGGAGTCATTCAATAAAAGGGCAAAACAATCAACCATCAACTTAGGAGATATTGTCTATGGAATCATTCACACTAGAGACAAAAAGTTATCACCAAAATTTGAAGGACCATATAAAGTAATTAACTCGCCCAGTCCCGACCGGTTTTTTACTCAGCCTACCCCCAGATCCCGACCGATTTTCAACTTTTTTTTTAATTACTCAAACCTCCGCTTTTGGTGAGAAACATTGAAAATTCATAGAGACGTCACCCTCCTGAGGTTAAAAATGTTGATACAGGTGTCATTTAGCCTCACGTTTTCGTTCTTTTTCAGGGTACCTGGCTAAAGAAAACGAACTATGGAAGAGTTAACTAATTCAAGCCACTTTAAATTACGTACAGAAATCCCTCCACTAACCAACGTAATAGAGCCAAAGGCATGTCCGGACAGTGGTCTTGTCCGGATAGTGGCCCTGAAGCTCCAGCACTGATCATTCATGACCCTAACCTAACCTAACCTAAATCAGAAAACCACCTACCTACCTCCCTACCGGACATGCATAGCACTTATATAAGTCCCTTTTCACATAAATAATGCACACAAAGCATGAATTAACTGAATTTTAACCAAAAAATGATGATTTAGAGGTGAGTAAGGCATAGGTGCTCACAATTTGCCAGCAAGTGTAAGTATCAGACATGGAAATCACTATGAAAATCACCCTTTCTCACACCATATGCATTAAATAATGGACACAAAGCATGAATTCATTGAATTTTAACCCAAAAATGATGATTTTGAGGTAAGCAAGGCAGAGATGTTCATGAGTTGGCAGCTTAGTGTAAATAAGTATCGGATGTGGCAATCACTATGAAAATTATCATTTCTCACATCTTATGCACTAAAATATGGGATACAAAGCATCAAATAAATAAACTGTTACCAGAAAAAGAGTTAGGTATGGCAAAGGTGTTCACTGTTCACCAACTGCACTGGACATTCTTGACCCTAACCTAACCTAACCTAAATCAGAAAACCACCTACCTACCTCCCACCTGGACATGCATAGCACTTGTTTAAGACCCCATTCACATAAATAATTGCCACAAAGCATGAATTAATCGAATTTTAACCCAAAAATGATGAATTTGAGGTGAGTAAGGCAAGGGTGTTCACGAGTTGGTTGGCTAGTGTAAGTAAGTATTGGACATGGCAATCACTATGAAAATCATCATTTCTCATATCTTATGCACTAAAATATGGGATACAAAGCATCAAATAAATAAATTCTAACCAGAAAAAGAGTTAGGTATGGCAAAAGTGTTCACTGTTTACCAACAGCACTGGTCATTCTTGACCCTAACCTAACCTATATCAGAAAACCACCTA
Organism: Birgus latro; assembly: GCA_018397915.1. Classification (NCBI taxonomy): domain Eukaryota; kingdom Metazoa; phylum Arthropoda; class Malacostraca; order Decapoda; family Coenobitidae; genus Birgus; species Birgus latro. Next base: position 5,930 of record JAGKTI010004553.1, read on the forward strand.
CCTACCTACCTACCTACCTACCGGACATCCATAGCACTTATTTAAGACCCCATTCACATAAATAATTGGCCCAGAGCATGAATTAATCGAATTTTAACCCAAAAATGATGGATTTTGAGGGGAGTAAGGCAGGGGTGTTCGCCAGCTGACAACATAATGAACGTAAGGAAGAGACAGGATTATTACTGAGAAACCTTTTCACAGCCTATGCACTCAAATATGGGACACAAAGCATGAAATAAATAAAATGTAACCAGAAAAATTATGATTTAGAGGTGTGTGGGGCAAAAATGTTCACCAGTTGACTAGATAGTGAACATATGTAAGAGACATGGTAATCACTGAGAAAATCACCTCTTTCACAGACTGTGCACTCAAATATGGGACACAAAGCATGAAGTAAATAAAATGTAATAAAAGAATGAGGATTTAGAAGTGATTATGGAAAATATTTAGCAGTTGACAATGTTTACTTACATGTCCATGATTGTTGTTTACTCCTTGTTTACCCCAACCTCTAATGTTTTTAGAGTGGTCATAATTGCTCTTGAAGCATGTCCAGTAATCCAGTGTTTAATTACACTTAATCATTAGCACTGTGACTTTTGATAATTTAAACAAGAACGAAAATACCGCAGACGATCGGACAGCCATCCACTGTTCACGGGAGTTAAGACAGAACTAGTAGGAGGGGGATTGGGCGGGAAGGGAGCTAGTTGGCGCACGTGGGAAATTCAAACTGACGCGGTCGGAAAAAATTGGATATATACATATATATATATTTTTTTTGGGGGGGGGGGTTCGGCCATCAGCCCACGATGTCCGAATAGTGATGTAACCGGATAGTGGTCATCCGGATAGTAGAGTGATTACTGTATTTATTTATTTGGTACGAATTTATGTGTAGTACAGGTCTGTATTGGTTTTCACACAATAATATACAGTACATGACAAAAACATTGTTCACTCACCCAAAACCCCAGTATATGGCACCTTCCTTTACGACATTACCACCTCATCACTTCTGTTTGTTTCTACTTCTAGCTTTTGTTTATTTGTCATCCACTTCAGGAATCACATTCACCGTGAATTTCGTCATTGGAGAGACCGTGGGGCAACATACCTTTACTGGCCAGGTTACTGCTAACTGGTGAATTGCCAGTGTGAGGGGGAGGGGGGGTTAGGTGGGGCCAGGCAGTATCCTGTCTTGGCAGCAGGTAGAGGAAGGTCTCCCACATATGCCTACCAAAAATCACCAGCGAATGTTGAAAAATGTGCACACAATGGGCCTTGCAATTGAGTGACGTACGATGCACGTCTGTGGGTCTGTCCGCGGAAAAAATTAGCGACGTGCATCATACATCGGTGGGACTCGGCAGGTTAAGAAGACAGCAAACAAGGTAGTAATTAGGCCACTGTCAAGTGGTGAAGAAAAACAAATTCATGTTGATCATTTAAAAATGGTACCAAGGGAATTAGCCAGCAATTATACAACCTCAGATGCCGCCGAGAACCCAAACAATAAATATGAAACCAATCACGAGGACAGCAGTACTTACAAAAATAAATTAAGATCGTATAACAAACAAACATACACTCAACCCCCTGCTATCACACCTAATTGGTTACAGTAAACCAGCGTGATACTTGATTTTGCGATAGCGGAACTGAAGAATCAATGGGAAAATTGCTAATTGGTTTTCGGTGGCCCATTTCCCTAACTTTTAACTACTTTATGCCTACGATTTCCAGCCAATCTCTCTTCCAACATGAAATAAAGCATTATTATATTAATAGCAACATTATAATCAATAAACAAACAACATAAAAGACCATCAAACTTACTTTTATGAGGATTAAGGAAGGCTTGGGTGGTTTGAAAAGTCCTGAGGCTTGGGGGTGGCTTAATTGCCGCCAGATCCCTTACAGGCCTGACTCACTCTCATCAAAATATTTGTTCTCCTCTGGTCCAGGTTGTCCAAGAAAACATCATAATCAAAGCCATCATAGTCTGCCTCTTGGTTGGAAGGGCCTGGCTGTGGTTCCTGGCTGGGCGTGGGCTGAGGTTGAGGGGCCGTCTTGGGTGTAGGTTCAGCGCTTGGGTGCTGACGAAAATAATCTGTGATTCAACGCTGGTGTAAAGCATTCATGTAGGCATGGTATTTGTCCTCATAACCTTCAAGGGCTTTATTAATGTAGGATATGCACTGTTCACTGTTGATAGTGGTATCTTGCTCTAAAATGTTACATATCTGGCCTCTCAAATCAATCAAAGTCTTGATGTTGTTCATACTCAGCCCTTCCTTAAATTTCTCTCTTGCATCCACCTCTCCTGGGCTATCCTTAGCTTCCTCAGCATCTTCAAGTAGAATATCTTCAGCAGTAACTAGTGCTGGTCGTAACATATATCTCGTCGCCAGTTGTGCCCTCAAACCCACGGCCAGCAATACCTCTTGCCTCCTCAGCTGCAGCCTCCAGCTCTGCCTCCACTGACTGGGGCTCACCTGGTACCCTGCAGGTCCTCAGGTAAACCCTCCATGATGTTGCGCCATGCGTGATTTACTGTTGCTGGGGTAATGTTATCCCAACATTCGGCCACCAAATCGTAAAGCTCTTCCAATATTTTAACACCTTTTGTTCTGATTCGGTGTCTGCAGCTGTGGCGTCAGCCTCATCTTCATCCTCACTGTTGACCAGATTTTGTATGAGTGAGGTGTCCTCAGTAGCCTGCCACATCAATCGAAACCGTCGTCTAGAATAGGCAGCCTTCACCACACAGATAACCTCTTGATCTAGAGGTTGAATGAGCAAGGAAGTGTTGGGCGGCATGAACTCCACGGTCACATTCGGGTTTTCTGACCTCAGAAGAGGTGAATGGCCAGGTGCATTGTCTAATAAGAGTAATATGTTGAATCTAATATTGCTGGTCTTGCAAAACTCCTCAACATCGCCGAGAAAACATTCTTTAAACCAGTCGAGGGATAGTTTGGCTGACACGTATCCCTTCTTAGATGACAACCAGTGCACAATAAGTTGTTTCATGTTATGCCCAGTGTAAGCTCTTGGTTTTTTTGCCCGGTGGACAACTGTAGGTTTGAGGTGGCAAGTACCAGATGCATTCATTGCGAACAGAAAGGTAAATCTCTCCTTTATTGCCTTCCTCCCACGCACTCTAGCAGACTTGGAAGTTATGAACGTGCGATGAGGCATTGTTTTCCAGTAAAAATTTGTTTCATCCATGTTGAAAATCTGATCGGGGGTATATTGGCCAGCTTCAATGATTTTCTTAAGTGATTCCGGGTACATACGCACGGCATCTTTGTCACCACTTGCAGCCTTACCACTTATTTTAACATTTGTCACTTTATGCCTCATTATAAACCTATCCACCAACCCCTTTGAAGCGAGAAACACTGGTGGGGTTTCAATTCGAAGTTTCTCAGCAACACCTCGATAGATTTCTTTGGCTGTCTCCATGATTTCTTTATTGTCGAGAGCTAAGTTTCGCTTACCCTCTCTCTCTAGATATCTGCTTAAAAATTGTTCTGTCTTTAGGAGCACTATGTTTGAACTTCTTCTTGCACCTGAGGTGGCAGCTGAAGGAGCAAGTTTCATGTGTTTCTCAATATGTTCTTTCTTTAAATAAATGCCTCTCACAGTAGACTCATTAACTCCACACTTCTTTGCTACTCCTCTCTTTGTCTCGCCATCATCAACAAGCTTGCAGATTTCTAGTTTCTGGGCATATGTCAGGTTTATTTGTGGCTTTATCTCCTGCCGCCTTCTGCTCGGCGATGGTGGGTGGTTTTTTTGTGCGGTCTGTCAGCCATTACGTCACACACACACACAAAAAAAAAAGTGTAAAGAATTCCTCTTTCACTGTCGGCTGAGAGCTAGCGCACTTTCAACTGAAGTGGCGGGGCGGTTGGCAGCGTCAGTGAGCCAATCATCAGCAGGGGTGCTCTGTGACGTAAGTGGATGATGTCGCACCAATCCGGTGCAGCATTCACAACGAAGGCACTTCAAACTCGATGTGTGATGCGTAACAGAGATCTTGGGGTGCGTGATAACGTGTTTGGTTGTGCATTTGATGTATGCGTGATAGCAGATAAATGCGAAAGCTGAATGCGTTATAGCAGGGGGTTATCTATAGGTGCAACATTGGCGACAAATGCTACAATAAAAGATTTACATGATCTAGGTGTCGACTTAAACTCCTTCTATAGGTAAAACAACTAGCAAATTATTGTTTTCCATGAACCAACGATAATGCACATCATCACTATCAACAACCACAGCATGACTGGATTAGATAATAGATTTTTTTTTTTCTCATCTATATAGCAAGAGGATTAGCACACTTAGATCCTCAACATATAGTGAGGCAAGGATGTCTCATAGCCCCTACAGCCTCGACAGCGATCGTGAAGGACATCATGAGTAACGAAATCTGTTTGGATGAAATGTATGAATTACCAACACTGATAGAGAACATTGCCAGGCCACTGAGAACACTAGAAATGGCAATAAGAAGTTCTATTTCAGATGCCCATAATACAGAGGAGGTGAATGGAATCATGAAGGTAGCGAAATGGAAGCTGAAGTATATCAAAACAACCACACACATCATGATCCAAGATCTCCCATCTCGTGGAACTGAAGTATTTATGGATTCGAACAACATCACACATAAGTGTGAGAGAGGTGGTTTGTTCGATCTAGGTGGTGCCATTCTAGGAAATATCTTTGGATTGGTTACAGAGGAAGATCTTCAAGAAATAAACAACAAATTCAATACGATAGCTCAGGTAATATCAGCATAAGTTGGCTGACAATCAAAACAGTCATGAGGACCATTGTTAAAAATCTCAGAAAGGCAGAAAGTACAATTCACCAAAGTGTGGACAAAATAGATGCCACAGAAGGTAACCTAACACTATTCCAACGCTTCTCAGTAAACATGGAACACACTGACATAATACTACTCCAGTTAGATAACACTAGAGTTCATTATCTGGCAACAATGAAAGCTATAGCAAATGCAGGTAATGGCAAAGTCATCATTAATCTACTTCCACTTCATGACCCACGTCAGATCATCAGTCAAGGCATACATAAACATAGTTTGAAGCTTTTATTCCAGGGCAGAAACCTTATGTTTTATTACCCATACCTAGAAGCAACTCTAACTCCAACATCAGTAATAGTTTATGTACCATACATAACAGATGATATGTTCACAGTTTATCAAATATACCCTTTTCCTTCTAAGAATAAAGACACTTTGGTCATCACCAACAGCATCACCAACACCGTACTCTTCAAGGTCTCCAAGAGACAAGACACAGTCACTTTCGCCAGTCAATATATGATTGAACGAAAGTGTCGTACATTCTTACATGCTATTCATCTTTGTCCTGCATACATTTTCACGTTTCAGCCTAAAGACACAGTCCCTTGTGAAATGGCTATCATCAAGAATCATGACATTCATCATCACTGCAACTTCATATTGGCTCCAGATAAACCTACACATCATCAGCACATCGGGCACTCCCAGTTCTTTTACTTCACTCATAACACATCAGTTTTCATAGTTTGTCCAGATACACCAACATCTCATACCTCAGCATCAGGATTACACAAAGCTCCTGACTACTGTGCTGTACGTACACCATCCCTGTCCACCCTAGCTACAAACAATCACTATGCCATTCTTAATCACACACACAAATACTTCCAACAACTACCTAAGATCAATTTGAACATGATCACAAGTATTAAGCTGACTTTACCTGAATTTGAAACTATGAAATTAATTAATGATACCATGAAGGTCTGGGAAGAATTGAGTATAAGTATGTTCAACCCCTATTATCTGTATAGCCCAGTTTCCACTGTTTTTGTGATCTTTTCCATTGTCTTTGGTGTATTACTATTCGCTATGCACAGAATGCAAGCAAGAATTGCAAATTAAGAGTTCCTTTTCACAGAAGGAAGACAGAACATTCAAGTGAGACCCACTGAGTGAAATGTGTAAAATATGTAAATGGTAATTAGACAAAACACTATTTAAAAAAAAAAAAAAAAAAAAAAAAAAAAANTAAAGACACTTTGGTCATCACCAACAGCATCACCAACACCGTACTCTTCAAGGTCTCCAAGAGACAAGACACAGTCACTTTCGCCAGTCAATATATGATTGAACGAAAGTGTCGTACATTCTTACATGCTATTCATCTTTGTCCTGCATACATTTTCACGTTTCAGCCTAAAGACACAGTCCCTTGTGAAATGGCTATCATCAAGAATCATGACATTCATCATCACTGCAACTTCATATTGGCTCCAGATAAACCTACACATCATCAGCACATCGGGCACTCCCAGTTCTTTTACTTCACTCATAACACATCAGTTTTCATAGTTTGTCCAGATACACCAACATCTCATACCTCAGCATCAGGATTACACAAAGCTCCTGACTACTGTGCTGTACGTACACCATCCCTGTCCACCCTAGCTACAAACAATCACTATGCCATTCTTAATCACACACACAAATACTTCCAACAACTACCTAAGATCAATTTGAACATGATCACAAGTATTAAGCTGACTTTACCTGAATTTGAAACTATGAAATTAATTAATGATACCATGAAGGTCTGGGAAGAATTGAGTATAAGTATGTTCAACCCCTATTATCTGTATAGCCCAGTTTCCACTGTTTTTGTGATCTTTTCCATTGTCTTTGGTGTATTACTATTCGCTATGCACAGAATGCAAGCAAGAATTGCAAATTAAGAGTTCCTTTTCACAGAAGGAAGACAGAACATTCAAGTGAGACCCACTGAGTGAAATGTGTAAAATATGTAAATGGTAATTAGACAAAACACTATTTAAAAAAAAAAAAGGCAGGGGGGGGACAAGTTAATTAATATTACTTAATATACAAGTATCCAATTCTTATAACAACATCACTGTAATTCATATAAATGCATTACAAATATATTAATAACTCTTGCTATAATCATAACATTGTAAGACTGTTACATATAAGCATATATCTATCTATTGCCAGATGCCTCAATCTCACATGGGGTGGCCACAAACAAATTGCCTCCATGTCGCTCTGTCCCCCGCCATTTCACTACCCTGCTCCCAACTCTCACCCCCCTCTCTCATATACCTCTCCACTCCATCCCTCCATCTCATCCTCGGCCTCCCCCTCACTCTCGCCCCCTCCACCTCACTCACATACACTCTCCTCGTCAGTCTTTCACTCTCCATCCTCTCCACATGCCCAAACCACCTTAA
>JAGKTI010004553.1:13293-49887 GCA_018397915.1 Birgus latro
CTCATCCTCGGCCTCCCCCTCACTCTCGCCCCCTCCACCTCACTCACATACACTCTCCTCGTCAGTCTTTCACTCTCCATCCTCTCCACATGCCCAAACCACCTTAACGTGTTTCTCCTAACGCTTCCTATCATGTCCACAACCACACCACAAAGCTCCTTCACTTCCTCATTTCTTAGTCTGTCTCTCCATGTGACTCCACATGCACCTCTCAAATAACTCATTTCCACTGCTCTCACTCTTGACTTCTCTCCTTCCAACAGGGTCCAAGCTTCACTTCCATATGTTAAAGTTGGTATCACAATACTGTCATGTAACAACTTTTTCACTTCCATGCTCACCTCCCTGTTTCTTATCACAACTTTCAACGAACCAGCAACCTTCCTTCCCTGCTGCACCCTTTCGAGCACTTCACCCTCCAGACTTCCATCCTTACTCATCGCACTACCCAAGTACTTAATTGCACTCGCATTCTCCATATCCTTCCCATCCAATCTCACTGTACATTCACTGGCTTCATTTCTCTCGAAGACAATCACTTTACTCTTCCCTACATTCATCATTAGATTCAGTTTCTTACACACTCTCCCAAACTCATCTACCAAGCCCTGCAGCTCCCCTTCGTCTTCGCTCAACAACACAGTACCATCTGCAAACAACAGTACAGGGAGTTGCCACACACTGCCCTCTCTCACTAGGGCCGCTCCAACATCCACTGCCCGACCTTGTATCTCTTTTATAACCCCATCCATGTACAGACTGAACAACCATGGTGACATGACACATCCTTGTTTCAAACCAACCTTCAAATGGAAAATTTCACTCAGTTTGCCATCGACACACACCGCAGCCTTAGCACCCTTGCACATACTCTTCATTGCCTTCAACAACATCCCATCCACTCAATATACAGTAAACCCTGCATAAGCCGAACTTTTAGAAGCCGGAATCTTCAGTTAGCCGAACTCAGGCCAAGACCACGTATGAAAGTAGGCCGAAATACGAAAGTATGGGGAGAAATGGGGCCAGGCGGACACGCCAGGCAGACACATGGCACCTGTCTGCTGCTTGCTTTTGGAGACGGTAGTTGCGCCATTCTTACTGTCATCTAGTGCTGAGCAGTGCTCTCCTTTTGCCTTTTGCCTTGCCATGGAAGGTTCAAAGCTTAAAAGATGTGATACTGGCACCTCTAGTCATAAAGGAATGAAGCTAAAAAAAAAAAAAATGTGTGCGTGTGACTTAGTGTAGTTATCATGATTAAAGTTCAGTACTATTATTACTGAAAGTGTTACATTGCAGTCTATTACAGTGATTACATTTAAGTTTAGTTCTTAATTTAGAGTGAAATAAATACTGGGTACTGTTTAGAATTTACATTAAAGTGTGAACTCACCCACCTCCACCAACTCCGTCTCCAAAACAAAACAAACTGCCGAAGAATCTACTGCATCTAACGAAAGATGTTACACTTCAGTCTATTACAGTGATTACATTTAAGTTTAGTTCTTAATATGGAGTGAAAAAAATACTGGGTACTGTTTAGAATTAACAATAAAGTGTGAACTCAACCACCTCCACCACCTCCGTCTCCAAAACAAAACAAACTGCCGACGAATCTAGTACCTCTGATGAAAGGCAAATTATGTGCACTGAATTCTTTCTTTTTTGTCTTTCTTTATTAATTTATACACTGTATATGCTCCTTTACTTTAGTGTTAAGAAGACAAGTAATAAGTAATGGTATTGCAATTTGGGGGGGGTGAAAATCCATCTCCAACACACGCTACCGACAGTCTGTACTGCCTCTGTGAATTATTTACTACCAATTAACCACTTCAGTACTGTGACGTCTATTTCTACTTTATTTACGCTTCCTCCAGCCGATTTTATAGCACTCAGGACTGGACTCACATACTGAAGGGGCTAATGAAGGCTGTACCAACCCCGAGCACTTCCACAGATCCAACCTACACTGACTAAAATTGTCTGGTGGCAGCAACAACAAAATGAAAATACACCCAGCACTGAAGGGGTTAAAGGTATATTAAATGCACTAAATTGTTTATTGTCATAACTTATTTATTTATATATGCATCTTTAATTTAGTGTCGAAAGGACAAGCAATAGGTATTTTCTTAGCAATTTTGGGGGGTGAAAATTCGGTAATTTAGCAATTTTAGGGTGTGAAAATTCGGTAAGCTGGAAAAATCAGTAATTCGAACCAGGGTAGAGCCCCATATAGTTCGGCTTACGAAGGGTTTACTGTATTCTTAATACCTTTACGATAGAAGAGTTGAGAGGTAGGATGGGACTGGAGTGTATTGGTGTTGTGATGAGGAGAGGTAGGCTGAGGTGGTTTGGACATATGGAGAGGATGGGGGATGATAATTGGGTACAGAGGGTGAGAAGTGTTAATATTGGGGGAGGGGTTGGGAGGGGTAGACCGAGAAAGACATGGGACGAGGTCATTAAATGTGGCTTAAGGGTTAAGGGACTGAATAGCGAGGCTGCCAGAGATCGAGCAGCGTGAAGAGCCGCCATTAGGTGACCAAGGCCGACACATGCAAGCATGTTGGAGCTTTCACAAACGAAACGAAACGAAATGAATCCTTGTCTATCCACCCTGTCATATGCTTTCTCCAGATCCATGAAGGCTGCATACAACTTCTTGCCCTTCTCTAGAAACTTTTCCACTAAGGATCTAAGAATGAATATCTGGTCTACACAAACTCTTCCCTTCCTAAAACCTCCCTGATCTTCTCCAACTAATTCCTCTGTTATTTCCCTAACTCTGTCAATAAGTATCCTACCATATACTTTTCCTATTACACTAAGAAGGCAAATGCCCCTATGATTACCACACACTGCTTTTTACCCTTTTCCTTTGTACAGAGGAATAATTATACCTGACTTCCAATCCTCCGGGACTCTACCCTCCTCCCAAGCCAATCTCCACACCTTCCACATCCATTCTATTACTATCTCCCCGATGCTTCAGCATTTCACCACACACTCCATCAATTCCAGGGGCTTTCCCCATTTTAACTTTCTTCATTGCTTCCACCACTTCCATCCAACTGATTTCTTCCTCTCTTCTCACAACCCTCCTTCTCCCCACCATTCCCCAGCCACTTATACTTGCATTACTTTCATTCTCAATGTTCAACAGTTCATTAAAGTGTTCTCTCCATCTGTTTACTTTTCTCCCTTCTCCACTAGTAATCTACCATTTTTATCTTTCACACCCCCACTGCCTTCATTGGCACCGTCTAACTCTCTTTACCTCCTTCCAGAACATTTTCTTACATTCCCTCCACTTTGCACTCAAATTCCTTCCAAATTCCTCATCCACTCTCTTCTTACTCTCTCTTACTAATCTTTTCACCTCTCTCCTCCTCTCTACATATACCTCTCTCGTCCGTCTCTCAGCTTCTTCGACGCCCCTATTCCTCATCCAATCATTATATGCTTTCTTCTTTTGTGCCACAGCCTCTCTCACCTCTTCAGTCCACCATGCTGTTCCCTGAACCCCCTTTCGTCTTCTCTTCACCCCACACACCACCTCACATGCTGCACAGATTTTTTCTGTGAATATCTTGCACACACCTTCCACGTCCCCCATCTGCTCCAATCTATATTTACCCAATCGCTCCTCCACTTCCCTTTTATATTCAGCCTTTATTCCATCCTCTTGTAACTTTTCTACCCTCCTTGTAACAAATACTTCCTCCTGTCTTTCCCATCTTCTCTTCCTCCATCTTGTTTGCATTCTGATTCTGGCCACCACCAAGTGGTGGTCAGAAAGTCCACTCCCCCAACCTCTATATACTCTTGCATCCATTACACATCTCATCCTTTCATCCACACACACATTCAATCATTGCCTTCCGTTCATTCATTCCACCGTCCACCCTTCTCACCACTCACCATGTATACCCATGGATCATTTTGTGCCTGAAGAGGGTATTAGCTAACACCAACCCCCTCCCGGCACAAATTTCCACTAAAGCACTGCCATTCTCATCCATCTCTGCAGACACACCCCACTCACCAACCACTCCATCCACCTTCTCATTCCCTACTTTTCCATTCATATCTCCAGGCAGAAACACTCTCTCATTCCTTTCAAACTTTTCCAAGCAGGCTTCCACATTTGTCCAGAACTCTTCTCTCACTCTACTTACACGATCTTGCGTTGGTGCATACACGCACGCAATTGCCCACATTTGTAGTCCACTTTCTTACCCACACAATCCTTGACCCAACTGATCCATACACTCTTGCATTCTCCTTCCATCTGTTGCTCACAGCAATACACACTCCCTCTTTTGCCCTCTCATTCTCATCCACTCCCGCACATATACCCCATCCATACTCCCATTCTCTCACACTCTCACTTTGCCATTTAGTTTTAGTTATTCCACATATATCCACTTTCGCACTCTCAAGCACCTGTACAATCTCTCTCTCTTTCACCTCATCATTCATACCCCTTACATTCCATGATGCAATCTTTACCACGTCCTTTTTCCGGTCCTCTTTCGTCAACTTTTGGTCAGTCCTGGTCCGAGGCTTCTTGTTCGTATTTTTAGTTAGTTGTTTTTACGGGGTGGGGCACTAACCCACCACCAACCCTTTTAGTCGCCTCTTACGACAAGAAGGGATACTGGGGGAGAATTCTTGAAAAAACCCCTACCCCCAGGGGGGAAGCATATATCAATTATACAATAATCTATATATCCAATACTCTATTCACTCAATTATACGTACAAATTACACTGTACAGTATTATGTTTCTACAATATTACTATCCGATGTTATTATATAATACCATGTATTACTAGATGTAATTATTGAAAGCAGTCGTAGGTACTCCAGCGGGCATGACCGAACGATGTTAGGAATCTAAAATATCATAAAATAATACCTAGGAACATATAGGTTGACTCATATGAAGTAACACAGCTCACAGTAGGAAGTAACATAGCTCACACTTTTGTACCGTGGGAAGATGACCAAGGAAGAGAAATACACACATACAGGGTTCTAGAAGGTTCTGGGGCATGGCTAGTCCACGTGACAAGATTTTTCTACACCAAAAAGGATAGCAACTAGATCAGATTTAGGAGAGAGACCAGGGAGAGAGGAGCTCGAGTTAAGAGCTGCAGAAGAGAGGGGTCTAACTAGAAGACAAGAGTTGTCAAAGAGTTAGCTAGCAGCTTAACACCTAGTGTTAATCTCAGTTTTCCCTTTGAAGAAAATAAAACAACAATCAACCACAGACTCATCTTTAACTTTTCCCATCATTGATCGCAAGTGAAGTGAGGGTTTATCTTACAAATCTACTACAGCTTGGAGTCTACTACAACCCAACACAAAACAAGATCAACAATTACTGTACTGATATTGTAATCATATTGTGGGAAGGAATCTCTCTCTCTCTTTGTGTGTGTGTGGTGTGTTTGTCTCCTGGTGGCCATGCAACTTTCGACCTTTGGTAGAGAGGCGGATGGGCACTGTCACCGAACATGTACTTGTGGCTTGTGGTCAGTGTTATATGCGTGATGGCCACCGGTACCCCTCAGCCAGGAACCACACTCGCCTTGTCCTTTAAAAAAATAACCACAGGATTTTCTCGAAGGTATGCTCAATGTGTTTCCCAGGCAAAATTACGTAAGTTATCTATACTTATTTTAAAATTTTTGTGTCCGACTGCGCATAGGCTTCACAGCCTGCTATTAAGGCCCAGAAGTCCTCCTACATACCATACAACTCTACATGTCACCACTTTGGCACTAACACCCACCGTCCATATTGAATACATGCTTGAGCTGTCTCATACAGGACTGGTGTGTTGGTATTAGTGGGGGAATTTTTACGACATGTCGGCGGCTCTTCTGATAGATCAGTAAAGCCTGATTTACTGAAATTCAAATCCTTAAACTGTTCCCTGCCCCAGCAGGAATTTGAACCTGATCTTACCAAACCTAACCTATCCCAATAGGGCTGCTTGGCTATGGTGGCTGACTGTGGTATTGAAACAAATACCCAAGCCGAATGGAAGTGTAATGTACAGTACTGTACTGTGTACAGTACTGGTGTATGCACGGTACATAAATCACTGTACAGTACTGGTATTGTAATCAAATCGTGAAAAGGAATCTGAGTGTGTGTGTGTGTGTGTGTGTGTGTGTATTTACCTAATTGTATTTACCTAATTGTGATATACAGGAAATGAGCTACGCTCGTGGGGTCCCGTCTCTGTTTCTCAATAAGTCAAATTTTGCCTTAAACTCATTTAAGTTTTTAGACTGGACGATCTCTTTGTCCAGGCTATTCCACAGGTCTATACATCTATACGGAAAACTATATTTCTTGATGTCCTTCGAGCAGCTTGGCTTCTTTAGTTTCATTCCGTGTCCTCTTGTTGCTCTCTCATCCCACACAAACAGATTTTCTCTGTCAATTTTATCTACTCCTATCATGGTCCTGAACACTGCAATCATGTCACCCCTCTTTCTCCTTTCCTCTAAGGAGGGCAAATCCAGCCTTTCCAGCCTCTCTCTGTATGGCAAATCTGCCAGACTAGGGACCATCTTGGTTGCTGTTCTTTGTATTCTCTCAATCTTGGTTATATCTTTCTTTTTGTGTGGGGACCACACTCCTGCTGCATATTCTAACCTGGGCCGGATCATGGCCACCATCAATTTTATCATCATCTCCTCATCCATGTAATGAAATGCCACTCTTATATTGGTCATGAGTTTATATGTCTCTCTCACTATCTTATTTATGTGCTTTTCAGGTGACAAACTATCCTGGACCAGCACTCCCAAATCTTTCTCTTCTCTCGCTTTTCTAATTGGTTCATTACCCATCAAATAATTCAATGATGGCCTCTTGGTACTTTTACCCATTTCCAATATTTTACATTTTTTTGCGTTCAATTTCATTTCCCACATCCGGCTCCAATCATATATCCTATCCAGATCCTCCTGTAGCATTTTACAGTCCTCTTCAACCTCTACCTTTCTCAAGATCTTTGCATCATCAGCAAACAGGCTTGCGTAGCTGTTCACTCCATCTACCATATCATTTACATAAATCAAGAACATTACTGGTGCCAACACCGAGCCCAGTGGGACACCACTTGTTACTTCCCTCCATCCAGATGTCCTGTCCTTTATTACTGTCCTCATTTGTCTGTCACTCAAAAAGTCTCTCATCCATTCCAGGAGGCTTCCCTTAAGTCCTCCTATATGCTCTAATTTCCATAATAGTCTCTTGTGGGGTACTTTGTCGAAGGCCTTCTCCAGATCTAAGTACACACAATCCACCCAACCGTCTCTCTCCTGTAGCAAGTCAATCGCCCTTGAGTAGAAGCTCAACAAGTTGGAAACACATGACATTCCTCTTCTGAATCCAAACTGGCTTTCAATCAAAATATTCATCTCTTCCAGATATTTTATCCATCTATCTTTCAGGATTCTCTCGCACAATTTCGCAACCATACTGGTTAGGGACACTGGTCTATAATTCAGGGGTTCTTCCTTGTTTCCTCCCTTATAGATTGGCACCACATTTGCCCTCTTGCATTCCCGAGGCACTTTCCCCTCTTCCAAGGAGCACACAATTAAATTGTGAATCTTATCCGCCAGTTGTTCTCTGCATTCCTTCAGTACCCAATTAGAGATTCCATCCGGTCCTGGGGCCTTCCTTACATCTTGAGCTCCCAGTAATTTATACACTTCCTGCACTTCCACTTTTATATCTTTTATCACTACATTTCTAATCATTCCCTCTCCTTCCACAAACTCCCTTTCCTTAGTGAAAACCGATTGGAATCATTTGTTCATTACTTCAGCTTGCATTACTGCATCCTTGTAGACCACTCCTTCTACTTTCAGTTTGGTGATTCTTTCCCTTTGCTTCAATTTGCCATTACCAAATCTATAAAACAATTTGGGTTCATCCTTACATTTGTCAATTATACCTTTTTCAAAGTTCCTTTCTTCCTCTCTACGTATTCTTGTATATTCATTTCTAGTTCTTTTATATTCTTCCTTTTTTCTGATATTACTTCTCTTTCTCCATTTGGTCCATGCCATGTCCCTCTCTTTTTTCGCTATTATACACCTTCTATTAAACCGCACCTTTTTCCTGTTTTCTTTCCCACTTACTCTTGGCACATATTTTTCCACTCCCAAATTGTAGAGGTCTAAAAAGATATCCCACTTCCTCTGTATCTCTCGTTTCTCTGAATTTTCTCCAGTCCGCATTTTCAAAAAATTTTCTCAATTCTGCAAAGTTTGTTTTCCCAAACTTGTATCTTCCTTGCCTATAAAGCTCATCTCTTGGCACCACGTTCCCTATTATCATCTGAAACTCAATGACCACATGATCACTTTTTCCTATAGGACACAGATAATTTAATTATTCAATTACATCAGGTTCTTTGGATAGTAGCAAATCTAATCTTGCTGGTGTGTCATCACCTCTGAATCATGTTTCTTCTTTAACCCACTGTGTCATTACATTATTCATTGCTATATTTAACAATTTAGTGCCCCACGAATCTTCGCTACCTCTCGAGTCCCATTCCTCCCAGTTCACCTCTTTACAATTAAAGTCACCCATTAGGATTATATTGTTGCTTTTCTCGATCACTTTCTGTAGATAACTAACCATGTCTGACAACATCTCCTGGTATTCATCGTCATTCCATGCTCTCATCTTAGGGGGAACATATACCACTGCCATATCTCTCTTACCATTCTCCCCAGTTTCTAGTTTCAAATTTAAGGCTTCGGCCCTGCCCTCTGCAATTTCCACAGTATCTACGTTTATATTGTCCTTCACTGCTATCATCACTCCTCCTCCCATTTTTTCTTTTCTGTCTCTTCTCCATAATTTGTATTTCCCACCTCCCATATGAATATCAGTATCTTCTTTCAATTTAGTCTCTACAAAGCACATAACATCAGGTTCATGTGCCCTCAAAAAATCATTGATTTCTAACCTTGCTGATATTAGTCCATCAATGTTTGTGTACGCCACTTTCAAACTTTTTTCATCGTTTTTTATTCTCTCGTCTCTCCTTCCTTCCGTCGGTACCACTTTCTCAATTTCTGGTCCATAACTCTCCAATAGAACTCTGTCTTCTCTTTCTCTGTTCGTTGTTTGTTTTTTTATCTTTGCTTCCTTTACTAACTCCTTTAATTTAGCTCTTTCCTCTTCATTTGCATCTCTCCTAATCCAAACATTTTTAAACCCCTCTTTCTCTGACAATTTCCACGTTCTACTTATGATTTCATTCACTATTACTTGGGACTTAAACTTTACTTTCAAGGGCCTTGCCCCACCATCCTCGTACTTTCCTAACCTAAACACTTCTTCAATCTCTTCTTGGGCTTCATTGTTTCCTTCCATAACCAGTGATATTATTTCTTTAGCCTTGCTCAGTTCCTCTCTCTCTCTTTCAGATCTTACTGTCAATTGTTTTTCTTTTATTCCTGAAATTATCACACATTTTTTCTTGTCTGCTACATCCCTGACCAAAGATTCTCTACTTCTTAGTACTCTAACCACTTCCTTCTCCACTTTTCCCTTACTTTGTTGTTCTATGATTTCCTTCAGATTTACATTTCCTTCCTCCTGTATTTTCTTCCACCCCTTATGTTGCTCCTTAATTTCCTGAATATGCTCATCTTGCCTCCTCGATTTTGATTCGTATTCATCTAGTTTACTTTTTATTCTGTCCCTTTCTTCTTCCAACCTCTTATTCTCCCTCTTCAGCTGTTTTATTTCATTTGATGCGGATTTGTTATTCGCCTTTAATTCTGTAACTTCTTTTTCTTGTTCCTCACTACGTGAGCTAACTTTTTCCAGTCTATTCTGTAGGACTTTGATCTCTCTCTCTTGCTCTATGGTCCGTTCCTGCAGCTGCTTAATTACTTCCCATACCTTTTTTAACTCCTGGACATTCCTCTCCGCCGTTTTCTCTACTCCTGCTACTCTTGTTTCTTGCAGCTTATCACTTCCTTTGCCTACATTTAGCTCGGTGAAGCCCACAAATTCCCCCTCGCCAGTTGTAAACAATCTTCCGTCTCTATCCGCCATGATACAACCATATGGAAACTTTCTTTTTCACTTTGTCTTGTATTTTTAGGGCCGAAACTTGCGTTTTTTAAAACTAATATCTGACGGGACCACCACTCACGCATTCAACCACATAATCACAATAGGCTATCTCCTTTTCGCTGCTAGTTCTGCGATTATTTCCCCTCGATCCAGGAGCAGCTCCGTCTCTCTCCCTCTACGACCTGTGTGTGTGTGTGTGTGTGTGTGTGTGTGTGTGTGTCTCCCGGTGGCCACGCAACTTTTGACCTTCGGTAGAGAGGTGGACAGGCGCTGTCACCAAACATGTACTCATGGCTTGTGGTCTCTGTTCGATGATGGTGGCGGCTGGGCAAGACTCAGCCTGGTGGCCACACAACTTTCGACATTTGGTGGATAGGTGGATGGGCTCTGTCACTGAACATGTGCTTGTGGCTTACAATCTCAGTGGCAGTTAGTAAAGAGTTAGCCAGGTGGCCGCATGATACTAGACATTAGGTGGGGATGTGTATGGACGTTTTGACACTGCTTGCAGGTTACTGGAGGTTACTCGGGTACTGGAGGTTCACTGGGAGTAATCGGACGAGCGCATGACTTTGACCATTCAATACAGGGGCAGACAGACATTTCAGCTCTGATTGTGGGTTACAAACTACTTCCCACTCAAGGCTGGAGCCCAGCAGCCACGATACTGAATGTTTGGACATGTCAGCTGGCGGGCCGAAGTTCTCGGGCACTTTTACATCAGGATAATAGCAAGCAAATTCGGATAATGGTTTAACAGAACCAAGGTCCAGCATCCGTATAATTGTGGTTAAATCTGTCCTTGAGGGATATTGTCCAGGGGGATTTTGTCCTGGGGGATGTTGTCATCTGGGGGATTTTGTCCTGACACCCCAGGACTCACAGTATGACATGATGATTAGACATATATGGACTTCAACAACTGAGGAATCTCCATTCTGTGGTGGTGATGATTTAGAGGGCCAGCTGTCTCTCCTCCTCACTCCTGCTGAGCTTCTCATTAAAGTCAGTTGCCTGCTTGACTCCACGTTCAGCACAATCACTGACTACGCTGACTGCCATGACCCGGTCGTGGTGTTCCTTGATGTCCTACAGCTCCCTGGGAACTGCCATCTTCAAACACCTTAAGAAGTTTTGTGTTTGGAGCATGACAAAATCAGCGATCTTCAAGTCTGTGGGGTCTTGCAATACTTGGTGATCCACCTTCCTCGTCCTCACCTTTCAAGGAGGCTTCTGGTGACGGCTGAGGATCATCCGAGCTTTTTTGTCCTCAGGCATGAGGTTCAAGAAAAAGGCAAAACCTGAAATATCCTCACTTAGGTACCAGCCAAGGTTCTGCAGATTTTTGAGCACTGTGCCGCCCACTTCCTCATCAACCCCATTCTTGTAGATCTGTAGTGTCTTGAGGGGAGCCGTGTCTTGAAGAGAGCCAGGTCATTTTACAGGTATCAATTCCAACTGACGAGTACCAAGCTCGAAGGAACACCGTGACTGAGAAGACATTTATCCACTTCAGGGCTCTTTCCTTGTGAGGCGTGAGAGGGAACTGGTCCCGGGACAGTAAATCATCTTCAATGAGTAGATCCTCTGCCTCATCCACCTGGTCCTAAGTTGCATAAGGCGTGGCTAATTGGTTCTGGACTGCGCCCGTGCCATAGAAAACTGTCATACAAATAACTAAACCTATGGGAAAAATGCAATTTGGTTCTGAATGTTTGCCCAAAGTCCCCCCTTTCACCCCACTTTTCACCATTTTCCCCACTTTACACATGCACACAATCAAGCTATCAATCAATGCATTTATTACACACAAATTAAACACTAAACAATAAATAATAAAGGGATTTAAGGGCATAAAATACTGTATGTACCTGACTCTCGACCCGCACCATAGGTATAGTTTATGACTGTGGTTCATATTTTTGGGTCTGGTACCTTGTCACACCCATGCCATAGGTATAGTTTATGTGTGGTTCGTTTTTTGGGGTCTGGCACCTTGCCATGTCATAGAAAACTGTGCCATAGAAGCATGCGCCATAGGCGACTTGACTGCATATGCACCTGGACAGAGGAATCTGCTGTCAGAGCACTTCCTCGTTTTGGGGAGTGATAACCCCGGAAACAGAGTGCAAGTTCGAGGTATTCCTTGTAGCTGTCACAGTTTTGGACCTCCTGGAGTTTGACAACAATGAAGAAAGCCAGCTTGTCTCAGTGCTTCGTGATCCACTGATCTGAGGGTTGTGGATTGGAATGATGGACCTGAGCTTCACATTGTTTGAAAACCTGCTGATTGATGATATTCCAGCGATCCCTGAACCAGCCGAATAGGGGGATGTCCGGACCAGAGGATGAGAACACATCAAAGACCCCGACAAAAAACTTGTCGATGTGGTGGTGGCATGCCATGATGAGGAACGGTTTCCCAAGGATATTCTGGATGACGGTGCAAGCCCAGCTGTGGATATTTGTACTGCTTGCAGTAGTATCAAAGCAAAGGCTGACCACCCAGTCTTCTATTTGCGACCACTTCTTCAGGACGTCCAATACCGCTCTTCCAATTACCTCTCCCATTCCAGAACTCAGTTTGTGATAGCCATTGACATTAGCCAGAAAAATAATTTCTCATAAGGGGCAAAACATACAAGCCTTGCAGGGAGGGATAGCAACAGGCAGTTGTGCTCTTATTTTGCATAAAGTCATTGCTGGTGAAATGGAACTCTTAACATGTGCGTTCACCGAGCATAAAACTCAAATTTTTTAAACATCCTATTTAATACTGATGCTGCCAAGGGCAAGGCTAAAAAGTCATGGCATAACTTTTCCCTTGATGTAATATCAGACATTACTAAATCCAAGAGGGAGGGGCAGGGACTGAGTAAGATCCCCAACATGCTGAAGCTGCCCAGGCCACAGTCTCAATGGCCATAACAAAATCTGAGGCAATAATCACAGTATTGCAGAACGCGCCTTCACTCACTGCAATACATCCAACTAGTGCAACGGAGCCTATAGTGGAAGAAATGGAGCTGCTTCTGACTCTGTGGGTTAATGACTTGAACAGAGCAGGTCAGCCTCTTCACAGCTCCATTTGCACCAAAGCTCACAATCTGTGAAAGAACCTTAAGGAGAAGGAAGGTATGGAAGCCAAAGAAGAGTTAAAGGCCAACACAGGCTGGTTTGAGCATTTCAAGGCCCAAGCAGATCTTACACAGGTGACTATGCATGGGGAGGCTGCAAGCACAGACTACGTGCCAGCTGAGGACTTCCCTGCACAGCTTAACCCCCAAAGACCACAAATCGTCTACTCTGCCTACCCCCACAATCGCAAAAAGGGTCCAATTTTTCAACTTTAACAAAGGTAAAAAAAAAAAATTCTTACAGATTTCAAGAACCTGAATTAACAAACCTGAAAATGTATATTTCACTCCCATGAGGCTAATCATTACTGCAATATTGGCTGTCAAAGAACGTCAAAAATAATCATTATTACCCCTCGCGTATAGAGAAAGAAAAAATTGCACCAAAGTAAATTTTGGTCTTATAAATTTGAAGAGCTTGATTTTACACACCAGAAAATATATATTTCACTCCCATATGTCTAATGGTTACTGCACAATTGACCGACAAAAATTTAAAACAAGGCACTCCTCGCTATGAAAGACAATGAAATGTCCTTGAGAAATAAAGGGAAATAGGGAGATACAGGGAGTGTGGGGGAACCTCAGAAGGGGAGGGGGGGAGGTAATATGCCTGCCACACAGCCCATACGGTCTAGAGGGGGTATGGGAGGTAGTTTGGGTGGGATGGAACACAGAAGGCAGGATCCAATGGAGCAGGAGGAGGTGGAGAGATGGCATGGGAGAGGGCCAGATCATGCCTCCCACCACCGGATCTTAGTTTTCACTGACTAGGTATCATTTACATCATAAAAGAAGCAGAGTTACAGCCCTCTAATTTCATGTAGGAGGACTACCAGGCTGTGAAGCCTATGCCCAGAGTCTATCTATCTATTGCCAGATGCATCAATCCTGCACGGGGTGGCCACAAACAAATCGCCTCCATTTCGCTCTGTCCCCCGCCATTTCACTGCCCTGCTTCCAGCTCACACCCCCCTCTCTCATATACCTCTCCACTCCATCCCTCCATCTCATCCTTGGCCTCCCCCTCCCTCTCCCCCCCTCCACCTCAATCACATATACTCTCCTCGTCAGTCTCTCACTCTCCATCTTCTCTACATGACCAAACCACCTTAACGTTTCTTCTAACGCTTCCTATCACATCTATATCCACACCACAACACTTCTTCACTTCCTCATTTGTTAGTCTGTCTCTCCATGTGACTCCACATAAACTCATTTCCACTGCTCTCACTCTTGACTTCTGACCCTCCAACAGGGTCCAAGCTTCACTTCCATATGTTAGAGTTGGTATCACAACACTGTACTGTCATGTAGCACCTTTTTCACTTCCCTGCTCACTTCCCTGTTTCTTATCACTACTTTCAAGGAACCAGCAACCTTCCTTCCCTGCTGCACCCTTTCAAGCACTTCATCCCCCAGACTTCCATTCTTACTCATCACACAACCCAAGCACTTAAATGCACCCACATTTTCCATTTCCTCCCCATCCAATCTCACTGTACATTCACTGACTTCACTTCTCTTGAAGACCATCATTTTACTCTTCCCTACATTCACCTTTAGATTCTGCTTCTTACACACACTCCCAAACTAACCTACCAAGCCCTGCAGCTCCCCTTCGTCTTCACTCAACAACACAGTATCATCTGCAAACAATAGTACAGGGAGTTTCCACACACTGCCCTCACTCACTAGGGCAGCTCCAACATCCACTGCCCGACCTTTTTATCTTTTATAACTCCATCCATATACAGACTGAACAACCATGGAGACATGACACATCCTTGTTTCAACCCAACCTTCAAATGGAAAAGTTCACTCAGTTTGCCATCCACACACATTGCAGCCTTAGAACCCTCATACATACTCTTCACTGCCTTCAGCAACTTCCTATCTACTCCATACATTCTTTAATACTTTCCACAATCCTTGTCTATCCACCCTGTCATATGCTTTCTCCAAATCCATGAAGGCTGAATACAACATCTTTCCCTTCTCTAGAAACTTTTCCACTAAAGATCTAAGAATGAATATCTGGTCTACACAACCTCTTCCCTTCCTAAAACCTCCCTGTTCTTCTCCAACTAATTCCTCTGTTATTTCCCTAACTCTGTCAATAAGTATCCTACCATATACTTTTCCTATTACACTAAGAAGGCAAATGCCCCTATGATTACCACACATTTCTTTTTCCCCTTTTCCTTTGTACATGGGAATAAATATACCTGACTTCCAATCCTCCGGGACTCTGTCTTCCTCTCAGGCCAATCTGCACTCCTTCCACATCCATTATATTACTATCTCTCCCCCATGCTTCAGGATTTCACCACACACTTCATCAATTCCAGGGGCTATCCCCATTTTAACTTCCTTCATTGCTTCCACCACTTCCATCCTACTGATTTCTTCCTCTCTTCTCACAACCCTCCTTCTCCCAGCCATTCCCCAGCCATCATCAGGCATCATCAACATACCTATACCAAGTTCGATATTGAGGAGATATGGTAGCAAGAAGGTTGGATTCGAAATATTCCATGTACAGGTTACTAAAGATGGGAGAGAGGGGCAAGCTAGTTATTAAAACAGTAAGGCACGGGGTATGGGCTCGCCCCTCTCTCCCAACCTTAGTAACCTGTACATGGAATATTTTGAATCCAACCTTCTTGCTACCAAATCTCCTCAAAATCGAACTTGGTATGGGTATGTTGATGATGCCTTACTGCTAGTTATTAAACCAGTAAGGCATGGGATTTGTTCTAGCAAACAAATTAGCACAAATGGCTGTCACATTCTCTAAATCCATGTCCAAAACTCTACTGGTTCAATAACTAGCAATTTCATAAGAAATGTCAACTCTAGTGACTCCATACCACGACGCTTTCGTTTAGCCCTGGAAAGTCTCAAGAAAAATTATTCTGTTCTTATTACAAAAGCAGACAAAAGTAACTCTGTGGTCATTTTTGACAAATCTGATCATGTGTAAAAGATGAATCACCTGTTGAGTGATGCCACTACTTACGAAAAACTTGTGTCATCCCCCCTTAAGAGGTTATCCACAAACTTCAATAAGAAAGTCAAAAGCCTTTGAAAGGATGTGCCAAACAGTGAAGCAAGTAAGTTCATTCAAGTTAATCCAAAATTACCTTACATTTATGGATTACCAAAGACCCATAAACAACAGATTCCCCTCCCTCCATCATCTCACAGTGTGGTTCATTTACTTACAAACTTTCAAAATTTCTAGCAAACAAATTAGTGTCATTGGTTATCACATTCTCTAAATCCCATGTCCAAAACTCTACTTATTTTATTCATAAGATTAGGTCTCTCAGTCTCTCCAGTGGCAGGTTAGTTAGTTTTGATGTAGAGTCACTTTCACTAAAGTCCCTATTGAAGATGTAATTAGTTTCTTGGAAGAAAATCTACCTAATTGCAACACTGATCTCAGCATGCCACATGATGTCTTTCTCCAACTTATTAGGCTGTGTGTACAGTGTAATGCATCTTCTTTTGGTTCTCAGTTTTGCATGCATAAGTTTGGTATGGGTATGGGCTTGCTCCTCTCTCCCATTCTTAGTAACCTGTACGTGGAATATTTCAAATCCAACCTTCTTGCTACCACATCTCCTCAAAATCTAACTTGGTATAGGTAAGATGATGATGTGTTTTCCTTTTGGCCAGACATATACGCTAACTCTGACGATTTTCTCACAAAATTAAATGCATTAGTTCCCTCAATTAAGTTTAAAGTTGAATGGGAAAATAATGGCTCCCTTCCATTTTTAGATGTATCTGTGCACAGGGATGAACATGGGACACTCAGCTTTTCTGTATACAGGAAACTAACTCTGCAATTTGTATATACATTATTATTCATATCACCACAGTTCCACTAAACTTTCAGTTATTTCTTCTATGTTCCTTAGGGCACTCAGAATTAGTAGTCCCCAATAACAGGATATGGAGAACGCTAAGATATGGAAAATATTCTTAGATCCAAAATATCCCAATTGGTTTATAGGGCAAGTGTACAGTAAACCCTCATTAAATTGTACTTCAATATTTCGTAATTCGGGATAACTCGTAGAGACTATCATGGAAAATTTAAAAAAAAAAACTCATTTACAGTGTATAGTACACTACTGTACAGTAATATAAGTGTATGTAGTCTAAGTGCTCAAAGTGTTCAGTGTTTTTATTAGAAAAGTGTTCAGAAAAGTGACAGAGCCTCCCAATCCACCTGTTCACCCTGCCAAAGGCCTCCTCCAAGCTTGAATACTTCCCTGGAGTACCAAAACAAGGTAGGGTTCTATTAGTTTTAGTTTTAGTTTTTCTCAATGTATAGTACTGTATTGTATAATGTGTTTTTGAGAGAATGGGGGGGGGGAACCCCATTAACTCGTAAAAATGCTAGCTCGTGGAGGGTTGGAACCCAATTACCACGAGTTTACAAGGGTTCACTGTACTTTAAAGCCAGAAAAGCCTTTTTGGTAAGTAGACCAACACCACCAAGTCAACAAAATAAGCCATACATCACAGTTCCACATGTGTCAAATCTTAGCTTCGTCAAGTCTGTGAGTCATGATTTGGATGTAAACATTACATTTAGATACACTTCCACTTTAAGATACGTTAGTAAAGAATAAAACCATTAGTAAAGAAACCGCAGGGGCATACAAAATTCCATGTAGAGACTGTGATTTGGTTTATACAGTAATCTCTCTACTATCCGGACAACCACTATCTGGTTACATCACTATTTGGACATCGTGGGCTGATGGCCGAACCCCAAAATTGAAGAAGAAAGGAAAAAAAAAATATCCGATTAATTCCGACAGTGTCAGTTTGAACTTCCCGCGCACGCCGACTAGCTCCCTTCCCGCCCAGTCTCCCTCCTACTAGTTCTGTCTCAACTCCCGTGAACAGTGGACCGCTGTCCGATCGTTTGTGGTATTTTCGTTCTTGTTTAAATAATCAAGAGTCACAGTGCTAAGGATTAAGAGTAGTTAAACACTGGATTACTGGACATGCTTCAAGAGCATGGACTGTAAGTAAACATTGTCAACTGCTAAATATTTTCCATTATCACTTCTAAATCCTCATTCTCATGTTACATTTTATTTACTTCATGCTCTGTGTCCCATATATGAGTGCACAGGCTGTGAAAGAGGTGATTTTCTCAGTGATTACCATGTCTCTTACATACGTTCACTATCTAGTCAACTGGCGAACATTTTTGCCCCACACACATCTAAATCATAACTTTTCTGGTTACATTTTATTTACTTCATGCTTTCTGTCCCATATTTGAGTGCATAGGCTGTGAAAAGGTTTCTCAGTAATAATCCAGTCTCTTCCTTACGTTCATTATGTAGTCAGCTGGCGAACACTCCTGCCTTACTCACCTCAAAATCATCATTTTGGGGTTAAAATTCGATTAATTCATGCTCTGTACCAATTATTTATGTGAATGGGGTCTTAAATAAGTGCTATGCATGTACGGTAGGGAGGTAGGTAGGTGGTTTTCTGATTTAGGTTAGGTTAGGTTAGGGTCAAGAATGACCGGTGCTGTTGGTAAACAGTGAACACCTTTGCCATACCTCTCTTTTTCTTATAACAATTTATTTATTTGATACTTTGTATCCCATATTTTAGTGCATAAGATATGAGAAATGATTTTCATAGTGATTGCCACGTCCGATACTTACTTACACTAACCTGCCAACTCGTGAACACCCCTGACTTACTCACCTCAAATTCATCATTTTCGGGTTAAAATTCGATTAATTCATGCATTGTGCCAATTATTAATGTTAATGGGGTCTTAATTAAATGCTATGCATGTCCGGTAGGGAGGTAGGTAAGTGGTTTTCTGATTTAGGTAAAGTTAGGTTAGGGTCAAGAATGACCGATGCTGTTGGTGAACAGTGAACACCTTTGCCATACCTAACTCTTTTTCTGGTAACAATTTATTTATTTGATGCTTTGTATCCCAATTTTAGTGCATAAGATGTGAGAAATGATCATTTTCATAGTGACTGCCACGTCCGATACTTATTTACACTAAGCTGCCAACTCATGAACATCTATGCCTTACTAACCTCAAAATCATCATTTTGGGGTTAAAATTCAATGAATTCATGCTTTATGTCCATTATTTAATGCATATGGTGTGATAAAGGGTGATTTTCATAGTGATTTCCATGTCTGATACTTACACTTTCTGGCAAGTTGTGACCACCTATGCCTTACTCACCTCTAAATCATCATTTTTTGGTTAAAATTCAGTTAATTCATGCTTTGTGTGCATTATTTATGTGAAAGGGGACTTGAATAAGTGCTATGCATGTCCAGTAGGGACGTAGGTAGGAGGTTTTCTGATTTAGGTTAGGTTAGGTTAGGGTCATGAATGACCAGTGCTGGAGCTTCAGGGCCACTATCCGGACAAGACCACTGTCCGGACAGCCTTTGGCTCTATTACGTCGGATAGTGGAGGGATTACCATTATTGGTGAAACTGGATGGGATTTGGACACTTGCATAAAGAAACACAAGCATGCTTGTAAGATAGGCAACATAAATAATACAGGGTCAGTTCACTCATCAGAAATCGACCATAGAATCAACTGGAATTCTAGCAAAGTTTTGCACAAATGTAGTAATTATAAGAAACGTCGGATAGTAGAAGCTGTATGCATAGAGAGAAAATAATTTTAATCATAGCAAAGGAATGTATAAATTAGATCCAGTAATGAACAGCATGGTGGACTCAAGAGGTGAGAGAGGCTGTGGACAAAAGAAGAAAGCATATAATGAGTGGATGAGGAACAGGGGCATCGAAGAAGCTGAGAGACGGACGAGAGAGTTATTTGTAGTGAGGAGGAGAGAGGTGAAAAGATTAGTAAGAAAGAGTAAGAAGAGAGTGGATAAGGAATTTGGAAGGAATTTGAGTGCAAAGTGGAGGGAGTGTAAGAAAATGTTCTGGAAGGAGGTAAAGAGAGCTAGACAGGGTGCC
This sequence comes from Birgus latro, assembly GCA_018397915.1. Lineage (NCBI taxonomy): Eukaryota > Metazoa > Arthropoda > Malacostraca > Decapoda > Coenobitidae > Birgus > Birgus latro. The sequence continues at coordinate 33,588 of JAGKTI010004553.1, forward strand.
AACGAAGTCAGTGGGGGTGTGAAAGATAAAATGGTAGATTACTAGTGGAGAAAAAGTAAACATCTGGAGAGAACACTTTAATGAACTGTTGAACATAAAGGATGAAAGTAATGCAAGTATAAGTGGCTGGGGAATGGCAGGGAGAAGGAGGGTTGTGAGAAGAGAGGAAGAAATCACCAGGATGGAAGTGGTGGAAGCAATGAAGAAAGTCAAAATGGGGAAAGCCCCAGGAAATGATGGAGTGTGTGGTGAAATGTTGAAGCATGGGGGAGAGATAGTAACAGAATGGATGTGGAAGGTTTGCAGATTGGCTTGGGAGGAGGGTTGAGTCCCAGAGGATTGGAAGTCAGGTATAATTATTCCTCTGTACAAAGGAAAACGGGAAAAAGCAGTGTGTGGTAATCATAGGCGCATTTGCCTTCTCAGTGTAATAAGAAAAGTATATGGTAGGATACTTATTGACAGAGTTAGGGAAATTACTAAGGAATTAGTTGGAGAAGAACAAGGACGTTTTAGGAAGGGAAGAGGTTGTGTAGACCAGATATTCATTCTTAGATCCTTAGTTGAAAAGTTTCTAGAGAAGGGCAAGAAGTTGTATGCAGCCTTCATGGATCTGGAGAAAGCATATGACAGGGTGGATAGACAAGGTTTGTGGAAGGTATTAAGAATATATGAAGTGGATGGGAAGTGGTTGAAGGCAGTGAAGAGTATGTATGAGGGTGCTAAGGCCGCAGTGCGTGTCGATGGCAAACTGAGTGAATCTTTCCATTTGAAGGTTGGATTGAAACAAGGATGTCATGTCTCCATGGTTGTTCAATCTGTATATGGATGGGGTTATAAAAGAGATACAAGGTCGGGCAGTGGATGTTGAAGCGGCCCTAGTGAGAGAGGGCAGTGTTTGGAAACTCCCTGTACTGTTCTTTGCAGATGATACTGTGTTGTTGAGTGAAGGCAAAGGGGAGCTGCAAGGCTTGGTAGATGAGTTTGGGAGAGTGTGTAAGGAACGGAATCTAAAGGTGAATGTGGGGAAGAGTAAAGTGATGATCTTCGAGAGAAGTGAAGTCAGTGAATGTACAGTGAGATTGGATGGGAAGGATATGGAGAATGTGAGTGAATTTAAGTACTTGGGCAGTGTGATGAGTAAGGATGGAAGTCTGGAGAGTGAAGTGCTCGAAAGGGTGCAGCAGGGAAGGAACGTTGCTGGTGATAAGAAACAGGGAGGTGAGCATGGAAGTGAAAAAGTTGTTACATAACAGTATTGTGATACCAACTCTGACATTTGGAAGTGAAGCTTGGACCCTGTTGGAAGGACAGAAGTCAAGAGTGAGAGCAGTGGAAATGAGTTATTTGAGAGGAGCAAGTGGAGTCACATGGAGAGACAGACTAACAAATGAGGAAGTGAAGGAGCATTGTGGTGTGGTTGTGGACATGATAGGAAGCGTTAGGAGAAACACGTTAAGGTGGTTTGGGCATGTGGAGAGGATGGAGAGTGAAAGACTGATGAGGAGAGTGTATGTGAGTGAGGTGGAGGGGGCGAGAGGGAGGGGGAGGCCGAGGATGAGATGGAGGGATGGAGTGGAGAGATATATGAGAGAGGGGGGTGTGAGTTGGGAGGGGGGTGTGAGTTGGGAGCGTCGTAGTGAAATGGCAGGGGACAGAGTGACATGGAGGCGATTTGTTTGTGGCCACCCCGTTCGGGATCAAGGCGTCTGGCAATAGATAGATAGACATATTTCTAAGAGGAAACAAGAAGGAAAGAAAAATATCATAAATTAGCGCATAATTTATATTTTCAAAACGTTTCTATCAACACCATAAGTAAGTACAACTATTTGAGGTTATGTGAATACAAAATCAGGCAGATAGAGGCATAAATAAAGGCAGGGGAAAAAATAATATATCAAAACACCACTCCCGCACTGCAGCGCAACCATAATGTAATTTCCTTCTGCGATACGTAAAACCAACCCGAACTGTCCTAGAGTAAATGTTTATACAGTATACCAAAAAGAAGCTAAAGAAATTTCATGAAACTCTTTCTCAGTAACAATTACCATAAAACATATATTTCTATGATGAAACAAGAAGAAAAGAAAAAAAATCGTAAATCAGCGTACAATTTATATTCGCCAAAAGTTGTTGTCAACACCATAAGCAAGTATAACTACTCGAGATTATGTGAATAAAAAATCAGGGAAATAGAAGCAAAACTAGGGGTGTGAGGATAAAATGTTTACGAAATAGCAGTCAAATTATTTTCTGGTCAGGAGGGTTGATAGGAGGTTAGTGAGGGATATTAAAATTATAGGAAGGGAGGAGTGTGTGCACCAGCACAAACTATTGATTTGTGACGTGGTGCTTAAAGAACGAGTGATGAGAAAGATAAATGTACCTAGGAGGAAAATATGGAAGCTGGGAAACCAATCAGTAAGGGATGCCTTTTATAGTGAGATGAGGAGAGTGGTGGCTGAACAGGGAACCGTAGAGAGAGGCGTTAATGAACAGTATAGAGCCCTTAAAAACAACCTCTTGAGAGTTACCGATGCAATATGCGGTTGGACAAGAGGCCCACAAAGACATAAAGTAACTTGGTGGTGGGATGAGGGTGTAGAAGCTGCAGTTAAGGAGAAAAGAAGGCTTTTCCGTGAATGGAAGAAGGGTGGTAAAAGGGAGGAATACTTGGCTTCCAAGCGTATACAGGGCGAAGTCTGAGTCACAGAGACTTTTACTTGAAATATTTAGGATGGCAAATCAGGTGAAGAGGGATAATCAGGACATTGTCGGTAAGCAGTGTGTGAAGAATGATAAAGGAAGGGTAGTGGTGAACAGTGGGGATATTAAAGATGTGTGGAGAGAGCATTATAGCCGGTTGTTGAATGAGGAGTTTGACTGGGATAGGAAGATTTGGAGCCAGCAGATCCAGTGTTTGGCCCTTGGCCTTTGATTGATGCTGCTACTGTGAGTGAGGCAATAGCCAGGATGTGGGTGAGGAAGGCGGCAGGTGTGTCTGGGTTGACTGCCGAAATGCTGAAGGCCTCAGGAGATACTGGGGTTAGTCACTGACCTGATAAATATGATTAGATATGAGTGTGATGTCCAAGATGATTGCCTGAAGAGTGTAACTGTAAATGTGTACAAAGGGAGGGGTGATGCCCTGGAAAGGGGAAATTACAGAAGTATAAAGCTCTTAGATCAGATAATGAAAGTAATGGAGAGAGTTCTAGAAGGTATAATTAGAGAAAGAGTGACTATTGATGAGATGCAGTTTGGGTTTATGCCAGGCAGGGGGACCAATGATGCATATTCATTGTTTGACAGCTTCAGGAAAAATATATTGGAAAGAAAAGGGAATTGTATTTTGTTTTTGTTGATTTGGAAAAGGCCTTTAACAGACTCCCATGAGAGGTGGTAAAGTGGGCAATGAGAAAGCTTGGGTTGGAAGAGTGGCTGGTTAGGGTGGTTATGGCCATGTGCGTGGGTGCTCGCACCCAGGTAAGAGTGAATGGAGTTTTGAGTGACGAGTTTTCTGTGAATGTTGGTGTGCATCAGGGGTCAGTTTTGAGTCCCTTGTTGTTTATCATGGTACCTGAAACCCTCTCATGTGACTTCAGAGATAGACTCCCGTGGGAGATGTTGTATGCTGATGATTTGGTGTTGATTGCAGAGAAAGAAAAGGAGGTGGAAGAAAGATTTAAGAAATAGAGAGATGGTATGGGGCACAAGGGCTTGAGGGTAAATGCAGATAAAACAAAACCGATGATATCTAGGGTTGGTGGCAGTACAATCATAGGAGAGGGAAAGTGGCCATGTGCAGTTTGCCACAAAGGTGTGGGAAGTAATTCCATCTTGTGTAGTGTTTGTGATAAATGAGTGCACAAGAGATGTAGTGGTATTAGAAGTAGACTGCGAGATAATGCTGATTTTATGTGTGCGGCACGTCGGGGAGAGCAGGTGGAGATTGTTAGGTGTGAAATGACTGAACTTGCTGGTGAGTCTCTTGAGTGTGTGGAAGAGTTTTTTTATTTGGGAGACATGTTATGTGCCGGAGGTGGGGCTGGAGCTAGCTCGGTTGCTAGGGTGAGAAGTGGTTGGAAGAAGTTCAGGGAGCTGTTGCCTCTCCTGACATTGAGAGGACTCTCCTTACGTGCTAAGGGGTCTTTGTATGCAGCATGTGTTAGGAGTGTGATGCTGTATGGTAGTGAGACCTGGGCAGTAAAGGAAAAGGATATTCGCAGGCTTAAATGTACAGAAATGACAATGATTAGGTGGATGTGCAGTGCGTCCCTGCGTGCAAGGCATGGGGGGGGGGCTGGGTTTACGGTTAAAGAGTTGAGAGGTAGGATGGGACTGGAGTGTACTGGTGTTGTGATGAGGAGAGGTAGGCTGAAGTGGTTTGGACATGTGGAGAGGATGGAGGATGATAATTGGGTGCAGAGGATGAGAAGTGCTAATATTGGGGGAGGGGTTGGGAGGAGTAGACTGAGAAAGACATGGGACGAGGTCATTAAGTGTGACCTCAGGGTTAAGGGATTGAACAGGGAGGCTGCTAAAAATCGAGCAGAATGGACACCCGCCATTAGGTGACCAAGGCCGACACATGCAAGCATGTTGGAGTCTTCAAAAACGAAACGAACGAAACGAAGTACAACGAGCGAGGAAACGGGGGTGGGGGGTGGGGTGGAATGGGGGTTCTCCCAGCACCCAGCCAAGGCCAAGCCGGACCACATCCTGAGAACTTGCCTGCGGTTGGACACAGCCTGCGTCGTCCAGTAATGAAAGGGTTAATATGAACTAGGAATAGGGTTGGCGCCAGAATTGTTCCTCGTGTCACACCGCTGTTGACTGAGTGGAAATTAAATATATATCATATACTTTAATTTTTCTGTCACCGAGATATAAAGAAAGCAGAGGAACAAAGACGTTAGTCCATAGCAAGGGAGTTTGGAGAACAGGGAACATTACCACACTCTGTCAAAAGCTTTAGAAATATCAAGGGCTACTGCATGAGTTTCTCCATGTTGGTCAGTCGATTGATGGATGGTATGAGTCAGGAGATGAGTATGTCAATGGTGGATCTTTCGTGACGGAAACCATATTGTCTATCACTAATTAAGTCGTTGGATTCAAGGTGTTTAACCATGTGCTTATTAATTACAATTTCAAATGCTTTACCAAAAGAAGATGTGATAGCTATTGGTCTGTAATCAGAGGGGTCAGAGGAACTTCCTTCAATGGAATTGGGTGGATATTGGCTTCTTTCCATGAATTAGGGAATGAAGAAGTACGTATGCAAAGTCTGAATAATTTAGCAAGAATAGGTGCGAGTTCTGGGGAACACTTTTCAAAACGACTGGAGGCATTCCATCTGGGCCTGGAGTTTTGTTGGTTGTTAAATTGTCTAGGATGGATTATACGCACCTAATCTGTATTTTAAGTGGAACAATTTCGGGAGAGTCAAGTTATAGTACTGAGATGTTCTGGTTGACTTCCTCTATGGTATAATTTCTGGCAAATGTACTGGCAAAGATATCTGCTTTCTCACGTGGGTCATTTGTAATGTTGCCATCTGAAGATTTTAGTGGGAGAATGGATGATAATTTGCTAAGGTTATTAACGAAAGAATTCAGAGTTGACCCGAATATTCTATTGTCAATAGGGCTGTTAAGTATTTTTGATGCTTGATTTTGAAGAAAGTTTATTAGCAAGATTTATTACAGCTTTTGCATGGTTTCTAGCAATTTTGAATTGACAGAGTGATTCAGATGTTTTTAAAGTAAGTGTTATGTGCTCATGACTTTTGGGCCGTTGCTCTGGCACAGTTGCTATCAAACCATTTTAGGGAGTTCAATCTTTGAGTGAACTGTTGACTTGGTATAAATAAGTCCCAGCTAGTATTAAGTCATTAATGTGAGACTGGGTATAATTGACATCACTAGAGAAGACTGCCATGGAATGTCTGCAAGATAATTTCTCAATCCATCCCAGTTTGCCCTATCAAAATGCCATCAGGTCACCCTGACAGGTTCAGAAAGGGGTAGTTTGGGGGGCCTGATTAATGAGGCTTTGATGAGATTGTGGTCAGAGGATCCAAGTGGTGACAGCACTTCTATCCTGTATTGATCTGGATTATTTGTCAGGAATATATCCGAGAGATGGGCATTATGGTCAGGATTATCTGATAATCTGGTTGGTTGCTTTACCAACTGCGTGAGATTAAACAATTCTGCAAACAGCTCACATTCTAGACCAGCATTGTCAGTCCTGGCAGAATGCAATAACCATTCAACATTATGTATGTTAAAATCACCCCAAATTGTAACTTCAGTGATTTGGCCAAGGTTAAGGTTATTCAACATAGAGGATATGGAGTCAAATACACTGGGTTCTGAAGAAGCATTGGGGGAGCGACAGACTTCACAGATATAGTTGGTAATATTTAGATAATTTAGTTTATACAGTGAGTAATCAAAATTAGTTCAGGTGAAGTTTAAATAAGTGTCAACTGCATATTCTATGTATCTATATACCTAGGCTGGTTCCCCCAAGAAAAGGGAGGTAGCTGAGACAGGTCAGCACACTACTAATTTACTCATGCACTCATACACATTCATTCGCATCTTAGCCCCAAAGGGGAGAAGGGACAGATCCTCACCACACCACACCGCATGAGGGTCAACCACACAGTGCAGTCAGAGACATCCGCAGCAGGGCCTGACAGCAAAGCTGGTTTACCCCCGCCACATCATAATCGACCCATCCCCTTACCCGTACCTGACCTGATCAGCTGATCAGACAAAATGCGGGAGAATATCCCCTCAGGGCTGTGTCATCATTTATTCACTCTCGGTTTCCCTCCATTCACTTCTATCATGCACAGCCAGTCTTCCTTGCTCAACAGACAACCCTCTCGCATCCAACTCTCTTCACACTGTCCATCCACCTTATTTGTGGTCTTCCTCTCAGGCTTACACCTCTCACATCAGATCTAGTTATCTTTTTCACCAATCACTCATTTTCCATTCTTTCCATATGCCCAAACCATCGCAACACCCTCTGCTCAGCTCAATCAGCCATCTCCCGAACAATTCCAGTTCTCCCTCGCACTTCATCATATCTCACTCAATCCATATGCGTCACTCCACACATACTCTTTGGACACCTCATCTCCATTATATTCAAACTTTTCCTCTCTGCTACACCCATATTCCATGTTTCAGCCCCATATAATGCAGTCGGTACCACAATACCCTCATACAGCCTTCTCTTTACATCCACTCTAAGTGAACGACATTTAAACACTTTTTTCATTCCTCCCAGCACCTTTCCAACTTCATTCATTCTGAACTTCACTTCTGTATCTATTCTTCCATCCACAGCAACATGTGACCCTAAATACTTAAAACACTCAACCTCCTCAAGCAACTCACCATTCAAAACTATATTCATCATCCTACCATCTACCAACCTCGTACACTTCGTCACTTTACTCTTATTCTCATTTTTTTTCTGTTTCCTCCTTTCACACACCCTTCCAAACTCCTCTACCAACTGTCTCGATCTCTCCTCTGAATCAGCCACCAGTGCAGTATCATCCGCAAACAACAGCTGCTTCAGATTCCATTCTATACCATCATTCACCAGGCTCAGTCCTCCACCTAACACTCTTGCATTCACCTCCCTTACAACACCATCCATATAAATATTAAACAACCAAGGCGACATCACACATCCCTGCCACAGCCCCACACTCACGGGAAACCAATCACTCACAGCATTTCCCACTCTTACACACGCTCTACTATTCACATAAAAACATTTCACTCCTTTTAGTAACCTGCCATCAAGCCCATACAATCTTAAAACATTCCACAAAGCTTCCCTATCAATTCTATCATATGCTTTCTCTAAATCCATGAATGCCCAAAACACATCCTTACCTTTTGCTAAATACTTTTTACACACCTGTCTCGCAGCAAACACCTAATCCACACATCCCCTCCCTCTCCTAAAGCCACACTGCTCATCACCACTCACTCCCTCTGCACCCTCTCTAACTCTCTTAATTAACACTCTACCATACACCTTACGTACAACACTCGACAGACTTATACCTCTAAAGCTAGTACATTCAAACTTATCACCCTTACCTTTATACAATGGGACCACACAAGCACTTGCCCAGTCAAATGGCACCATACCTTGCACAAAGCACACATTCAACAATCTTACTAATCAGTCAACAATAGTAGCTCCACCACCTTTCAGGCATTCCACAGCACACCCATCCATACCTGCAGCTTTCCCTGTTTTCATCTGCTTTACTGCCTCTTGCACTTCCTCCGACGTGATCAAAGATTCATTCAACTCTCCCAACACATATATTCCTTGCACCCTTCCATCTGCCACAATCTCAGCCTCCCTTTCCTCCTCTACATTTAACAATCTTTCAAAATACTCCGCCAATCTCTTCCTTACTGCATCCATCTCAATTAACATCCTTCCATCCTCTGCTTTTACTCGCTCCTCCTTCCCAGACTCTCCCTTTCGCACCCTTTTCACCCCCTTCCAAAACATTTTCTTATTCTCTTGAAAATTCTCAGTCAACCACCTACCCCACCTCTCATCTGCTGCCACTTTAGCATCACGCACAACCCTTCTCACCCTATTCCTCTTTTCCTTATACCTCTCATATGACACCTCATCCTTCCTCTGCAACCACACTTCATATGCATGTCTCTTCCCAGCCACAGCCATACTTACTTCCTCGCACCACCATTCACTTCCCTTTCTTACACCACCACCCACTCGTCTCACACCACACATCTCTTCCGCATGCCCCATCACAGCACTCTTAAACAACTGCCATTCCTCCTCCACACTGCCACTCTCCTGATCTTTCACTGCATTCCACTTATCTCTCAATTTCTACTGATACGCTGCCATTTTCTCTCTTTTATTCAACTCACTCACTTTCAAAACCTCCCTGCCACACCTAACTCTCCTAGCTCTCCCACCTCTTACCCACTCTCAACTTTCCCTCCACCAGGTAGTGGTCAGACATACCTCCACCCTCCCCTCTCAAAACTCTCACATCCAACAATCTTCCTATTACATTCCTGGACACAACCACATAGTCCATCAATGCTCTGTCAACAACCCTTCCACCCTCCTGTCTCACCCATGTATACTTATATCTTTCTTCTCAAACAAGGTATTCCCAATCACCATCTCTCGCTCAACACACACACATATCATTCAATCCCCATTTTCATTTCTTCCAGGCACACCATGCATACCAACTACACCTTCAACTGCTACATTTCCCACTCTAGCATTCAGATCCTCCATCATTACCACATTCACATTCGCTCCAAAGCTCTGCAAACACCCCTCAACATCATTCCAGAAAGACTCCTTCTCTTCTTCATCCCTTTCACTACCAGGCCCACATGCACTCACAAATACCCACAACTCACGTTCAAATTTCGCTTTCACCCACATCAGTCTCGATGACACCTCCTTCCATTCAATCACACACTGCTGTACTTCCGGCCTCACTAACAAGGCCACACCTTCTCTTGCCCTTCCTCTATCAACACCTGACAATCTTCCATTCACACTTCCAAACGTAGACTCACCTTTCCCTTTCATCTTTGTTTCACTCAAAGCTAACACATCCAACTTTCATCTCACAAACAGTCTCCCAATCTCCTCCCTTTTAGCCTCAATTGTACTACATCCACGCACATTCAAAGATCCAACCTTCAGGATACGGGGATAACTCGATCCCCCATCCCTTTCTCTGGCCTGTCTCTTTTTAGGAACTAAAAAACAGAGGAGAGGGTCCCTAATCCCCTCACCCCGCCCCTTTTAGTCGCCTTTTACGACACGCAAGGAATACGGTGGCGGAATTCTTCCTAACACAATGTAACTGCAGAGTAGTAGTACCACCTCATAGTGCGGCCAGATTACGTCCCCCCTGCCACAACATGTGCCACCCTCGTTACAGAAGTTTGTGAGGAGATGGTAACCAGGAAAAAAAAATGGGGAAAATTCAGCAGAGGGAAAGATTTGGTGTTCTGTGAGGAACAGTGTATTTAACTCCATATTCACACAGCTGAGTAACATTAACTTTGCCTTTAGCACTGAAATTACCATTTTGGGTGATTTTAATGTACATAATGTTGAATGGTTATTGCATTCTGCCAGGACTGATGATGCTGGTCTAGAGTGCAAGCTGTCTGCAGAATCATTTAATCTCACACAGCTGGTAAAGCAACTAACAAGAATACCATATAATCCTGGCCATAATGCCCATCTCTTGGATCTATTCTTGACAAATAATCCAGATCAATACAGGATAGAGTTACTGTCACTACTTGGATCCCCTGACCATAATCATTAGTTAGCCCCAAAAAAACTCTCCGTTCTGAACCTGATAGGGTGACCCAATGGCACTTTGACAGGCCAAACTGGGATGGATTCAGTAATTATCTTGCTGATATTCCATGGCAGTCTTTCTTCTCTAGTGATGTCAATTATACCCAGTCCCACATTAATGACTTAATACTAGCTGGTACAGATTTATTCATACCAAGTCAACAGTTCACTAAAAGATCGAACTCTCCAAAATGGTTTGATAGCAACTGTGCCAGAGCAACTGCCCAAAAGTCATGAGCATATAACTTTTAAAATCAAAAACATCTGAATCACTCTTGCCATTTCACTAACTTTCCTTCTAAATGAACCCACTTCTACTGTTAGCTCATATATTATTGTCCTTCTTATTTACATCTTTTACTAATTTCTCTATTTCCTCCTCCTGCATGTGGAATTGTTTCTTAATATCATCCATTTCACTCTGAAATGCTGTCTCCAATTTGTTTACCCATTCCACCAGCCTATTGTATGTTTCCATTTCAACCAGTTCCTGGTAGAAATCATCATCCTGCTATCTGCCTTTATCTCTTTTCTTAGCTCCTTCCAAACTTGCTTTACTAAAGTAGGTGGACATCATGTGGTAATAATAGCACAGATACTGTTTACATTCCACAGAGCATAGACAAAACGCAATCAGCTGATCCGGCGCATTTCTGCACTACTTTGTTTATTATGATATTTGAATAACAGTCTTACTTAAAACTTCCTCTTTTTTATTAGGATACCATATAGCTTAACCTGGTACAGAGCTTGATTCGTAAAAAGATACTAATTTAAGTATGGCCTGTTGCTGGCCAGGCTTGGCCAAGCATGGAGCAATGCAACGTACGTCCTCTTTGCTCGGTGCCTCAAGTGTGTGTGTGTGTGTTCTTACCTTACCTAACTGTATTTTTACACGAATGAGTCAAGCTCGTACTGTCATGTGTATTACACCATTTTTATCATACAAATCCTAAAACTTGTGAATAGTTTTGGGACACACTATTTCATTTGACAGAGCATTAGAGCATTCCACTGATCCATTGCCCTATTTGGGAAACTGAATTTCCTTACATCTTTATCGCCTCTCCTTTTATGTAGTTTTTTGCAGTGTCCTCTTGCTAATGCTTCCCCATAGGTTATGTATTATTCATTTATGTCTATTTTCTCTTTCCCTGAGATGCATTTATAGACCACAATCATATCTCCTCTTTTCCTTCTCTCCTGTAGTGTTGGTAGATTCAGTTTTTCTAGTCTTTCTTCATAGCTTAGATCCCTTAAGCTCAGTGCCAATCTTGTAGCTGCTCTTTGTACTTTTTCAACCTTATCTATGTGTTTTTTGAGATGAGGATTCCAGACTACTGATGCATACTCCAGGGCTGGTCTCATGATTGACGTTGTCATTCTCAGCATGTCTTCAGTATGTGAATGCTATTCTCATTTTAGCAGGCATTGTATACATGTTACATACCTTCTCACTGATGTGGTCAGCTGAAAACAGTCTGTTACTGATAATCACTCCTAGGTCCTTCTCCCTTTCTGATAGGTGTATGGATGATCTTCCTAAGTTATAATCCTAATCTGGTCTTCGCTCACTTTTACCAAACTTAATTACATGACACTTGTCCACATTAAATTCCATTTGCCATTTATTGCTTCATTCATGAAGCTTATTTAATTCCTCTTGCAGCTCTTTGCAAGAATCCGTGTTTGGAATTTTCCTTTGTATTTTTACATCATCCACAAACATATTCAGATAGCTTCCATTTCCAATTACTATGTCATTTATATATACTAAACACATAACTGGTGCCAGCACTGAGCCCTGTGGAACTCTACTAGTCACTTCCCTCCATGATGAGTAATTTCCACTTAATACTGTTCTCACTTCCCTTTTTCTGAGAAAATCCTGCATCCAACAGTACAGGTTGCCTTGGATACCTCCTTGATGGCACAGCTTCCATAAAAGTCTTTTGTGCGGTACTCTGTCAAATGCTTTCTTGAAATCTAAATAGATACTGTCCACCCATCCTTCTCTTTCCTGAAATGTTTCTGTAACTATCATAGTAGCTTAATAGATTAGTAACACATGATTCTCCCTTTCTAAAACCAAACTGCTTTTCTGTTATCATACTATGCTCTTCTAGATGTTTTACCCAAATTTTTCTTATCAGTTTTTCTAGTATCTTACAATACTGGTCAGTGATACTGGTTGGTAGGTGAATGGATTTTGTCTATTCCCTTTCTTGCATAGTGGAACAATGTTTGCTTTCTTCTAAATATCAGGCAGTTCACCCTGACCTAAGGATTCCTTGAATATTAAATACAATGGTCTGCTTAACTCTTCCGCACATTCATGTAGCACCCAACCTGAAATTTTGTCAGGACCTTTTGCTTTTCCTTTGTCTGATTTACTTTCTCTTCCTGTACTTCTTTTTCTGATATTTGTATATCTGGTAATACATATGGGCATGCATGTTCCATATCATCTCTTTCAAAATTAATTTCTTTTGTAAAATCTGATGGAAAGTTTTTATTTAGTGCTTCACAAATATCTTTCTCCTGTGTATAGATGATCCCCTCATCTGCAATGGACTATATTTTATCTTTAACACTGGTTCTGCTTCAGTTATAGCTGCTTAGGTTGATCACTACTTTTATTTATAATGTCTTCCTCAAACTGTCTCTGAGCCTCCCTCCTTATCTCTGTATAATCATTTCCTGCTTGTTTATAGTTGTTATATGCCCTCTCACTATTGTGTCTTCTGTACATATTCCACAGCAAGTCCCTTTTTTCTTTTTCTTTTTTTAAATTCTGTATTAAACCATTTCTTTATTTTCATTTGTTTCTTTGAGCTGAAGGATGTAATTTTGGACTCCTGTTTCATAAAGATCACAGAATTTTCTATATTCCTTTTCCCAATCTATTTCCAAGAAGTATTTCCTCAGGTCATGATAGTCGCCCTTTTTGTAGTTTAGACTATTGTAACTCTCATTACTGGTAACGTCATATGCAATCCCGAAGTTACAATTTAATACTGCATGGTCGCTTTTGCCAAATGGAAGGTGACACATTATATTGTCAGTATCATTTTCTTGCCTAGTAAATATAAGGCCTAGTACTGATGGATCATCAAGTCCTCTTTTTCTGGTATTTTCCTTTACATGCTGTGTTCGGAAAAACTCCTGCACACGATCTAGGAGCTTTCGATCTCAACAGCTTTCATGGCTTTTGGCATCTAGAGTATTCCAATTTATATTTGTATTGAAGTCGTCAGGTACTATAATTCTTTAGGATTTCTCTTCCATTCTATGCTGTAATGTTCTTAAACTCTGAATTGTACTTTCTGCCAGGTCTTCATATTTGCCTCTTTCCCAACTGTTTGTTTTGGGTGGCATGTATAAATCTGCCACAGCTAATTTCCCTTCAGATGTGTTAATTTCCAATGCAATTAATTAGAAATAAAACTAGATATACGCTCACAAGTAATACTTGTGAGTGTATATCTAGTTTTTTATTTCTTTGACCTGTAGATTTTCTTTGTTTAAGATTATAATTCATCCTCTGTTTCTTAAATTTCTCTCTTCTCCACATATTGTATTCCTCTAAATTTAAGGAGTCATTTGATATCTTTGGGGTTAATTTTGTTTCAGTTAAGCAAATAATATAAGGTTCCTTCTCTTTGGAATTGTCTTCTATCTATAACAATTTAGACACCATTCCATCTACATTTAAGTACATCAACGTAATCATCTTGTTTACATACAGTATATGCTATAACTTGAGTCTACTACCTTCCGCCTTTTTATTCCCTGTCGGTTATGTACCACTTTCGTACCTGCAATCCAATTACTTTGTACAAACATGTACTCTTCTCGTCCTCTAATCTTCCCTTGTTCTTTGTTTTTGCCTCCTCCCTCTTCTCTTTTAGTAATCCTAGTTCCTCATGAGTTAGGCATCTTTTTATACATATTTTTTTAAATTCCTCTTTTTCCATGAGTTTGTATGCATTTTTTTAGTATTTCCTACACAGTGTTCACACTCTGGGAGGTTACTTTCAGGAGACTTTTTCGCTCATATTTCCCCAGCCTTTTGTGCTCCTCTTTGCCTTTATTACAGATTTCCTCTGATACTTCCTTCAATAAGCTCATTATATTTGCCATCTTTTTGTTTCTCGAAATTATGTTTTTTATTTCTTCCTCATCTATACCAGTGATTTTTTTCTTTTTTCTTTTTTTCTTCTTTTAATGTAAGGAAGAAGGAACCAAAGGCCACAGGCCTGCATACTGTTCCTTCCAAGAAAAAGTAAAAACAATACACAAGAGAGCCAAATTCAAGATCCATTCATTTCGAGATGCCTGGACACACTGCGTTTGAAAGACTGGAGATCGTAGGAAGTAGGGAATACAGACAGAGGGAGACAGTTCCAGAGTTGACCAGTTGCATAAATGAAGGACTGGGAGTAACGGTTAACTCTTGCATTAGAGAGTTTGACAGAAAAGGGATGAGAGTTTGTTGCTAGACGGGTACTACGTGCCCATCGTAGAGGTGGAGGGATGCAAGCAGACAGTTCAGAGGAACAGTGACCACTGAAGCAGCGATAGAAGAGTGATAAAGAAGCAACAGTGTGGCGAAAAGACAAAGGTTGAAGGAAGCCAGTAAGAGGAGGAGAGTTAATGAGACGAAAAGCCTTTGACTCCACCCTATTGAGAAGAGCTGCATGTGGGGAGCCACCCCACACGAGAGTTGTACTCCATACACGGGCGAATAAAACCCGTGTACATGGTCAACAACTGTGCAGGGGTAAAGAAAGTTCGGAGTCGGCTTAGCACACCTAATCTCTTGGAAGCAGATTTCACAAGAGATGTAATATGTTCTTTCAAAGACAAATCCCGAGAGAATCAAACCCCAAGCATGTTCAAGGATGATGCAAGACAGAACTGGACATTATTAAACATTAGTAGGTAATCTTGAGGAAGATTTTGTTGGGTTGATAAGTGTAAGAACTGAGTTTTTGATGCATTAAAAATAACAAGATTATTTTTACCCCAATCAGAGATATGAGCCAAGTCAGACATTAGGTGTGCCATAGCCTCATCCCATGTTTGCTGAAGTAACTGCTGAGATGGACATTGCGGAAATCGAATGGAAAGGTGAAGGGTGGAATCATCACCATATGAGTGGATAGGGTTAGATGTACAGCTTAGAAGGTCATTGATGAATAAAAGAAAGAGAGTTGGTGATAGGACAGAGCCCTGAGGAACACCACTGTTGGTAGGTCTAGGAGAAGAATGATGGCTGTCTACAACAGCAGCTATAGAACGACCAGAAAGGAAGCTAGAGATGAAGGCACAGATAGAAGGATAGAAACCGTAGGAGGGCAGTTTGGAAATCAAAGATTTATGCCAGACTCAATTGAAAGCCTCTGAGATGTCACGTGCAATGGCAAAGCTTTCGCCAAAGTCCCGAAAGGAGGATGACCAAGAGTCTGAAAGGTAGGAGAGAAGATCGCCAGAGGAGCATCCCTGACGAAACCCATACTGCCGATATGAAAAAAGGTTGTGACAGGAAAGATGCTTTAAAATTTTCCTGTTAAGAACTGATTCGAAAACTTTTGATACACAGGATGTTAAAGCGATTGGACGATAGTTAGAGGGTTGGGAATGGTCACCCTTCTTTGGGACAGGCTGAATGAGAGCAAACATCCAGCAAGAAGGAAAGGTACAAGTTGAGAGACAAAGGCGAAAGAGTTTACCTAGGCAGGGTGTAAGCACAGAAGCACAGTTTTTGAGCACAAGAGGAGGGACTCCGTCTGGCCCATATGCCTTGTTAATATTGAGGCCAGTGATGGCAGAAAATACATCGTTTCGTTTCGTTTCG